>PVJH01007949.1:0-88770 GCA_004026705.1 Nesogale talazaci | reverse complement strand
CCTATATCTACTGGGTTTGATTCCTTAGCTATATTATTAGAAAATCTTAACTCCCCCTCTTTTCCCCAAATCCTTCTTTAGATCTCATATATTTCCATGGTTTTGATATTCATGATTTGATTAAATTTAGATTTTCTTTTTAAAATTCATGCTATGCTATATTCAGGTATTACATTTGGATACTTACTCCTGAAGATAATATGACAAAATCATATGCATGCTTTTGATTTTCCTTCTACTACTTTTAAAACTTGGCACAATATTCTTTTCCATCATATCCTAACTTTCTTTCCTCCTCCCCTTCCTCCTCCTTCCTCTGTTCATAGGGAAAACTAGTTAATATACTTTAAGAATGCTATAGGTTAAAACCAAAGTGTGCAGCTACAGTATTAGTGGTAATTTGCAATTTGTATATTTTTGGAACCATGATTTCCTGGAACCATAATATAATTAATACTCTGTTAGAAGTAGAAACATGTGTATTGTCATAGTTCCTCTAGGTTTTTTAATGTATCATGGGAGAAGCAAATATATGATCAAAATTTTAACACAGTAGAATGCATTAGAGATGGATAGAGTTCTAATTTGTATAGTTAAGACAGATAATTCTAAGAAGTGCAAATGAAGTTTTGGAAGAGTGGTTGAAATTTTCCTGGTCAGACTGAAGAAACACTCTCTTCATTTCATATGGAGAAACTGCATTTGGTGGAAAATGGGATACTGAGTGTGAGGGAACTAGGGTGAGAATGGAGAAATTAGTTATAGGTTCTTAGTAATCATTTTATTCTATTTCGGAATATGGTTCCACCCCTCCCCTGTGAACAAAAGGAAACCAGAAAGTCTTTTACATCAAGGAGTACTTGATGTAAGTACTTGTTTTTCTCTGTGTGTTTGCTTTCAGAAATTAGTATCTGGTGGTACCGAATATGGTGGCTTGTAAGAGTGAATTTATTAGTAGGGGTACCAAATCAGTTCAGAGTTCTCTTTGGGTAAGTCATATCAGAAGTTAGGAGTATCTAAAGTATTTAGAAGTTTCTTTTTTGAAACTAGTTGCATTGTTGGAAGAAAAAGAACCATATTTAAAGTATAGTTTAAAAGTAAATATTTATAGCACAGTATGGCCAATTTTCTCTAAAGGAAAAAAGAAGAGCTATTGAACAATTATGAGTTGTCTAGTCTTGGAAACTGGTATGCAAAGATATTTTTAACAAGATGGAAGGAATATGTAAAGTTGTAAAGTAGACATGGTAAAAGCTGCTTAGTCCACACTGGGCAGATTAAGTTTGAAGTGTAGCTAATATTTTATATGTATTTAAAACTATTTATATATTCTAAGTATGTTTAGATTGAGCCTTTCAAAAGAAATCACAAATGTCATGCTAAAGTTTAAGAGTTTAGAAGGTAAGAACCAGAGACATAGATTTGGGAAACCTCATTGATCAGTGAAATTTATTTCAAGTAAAGGTAACCTGCTGAGTAACAAGACACTAAGATGCTTGGGGAGATGCCCAGTTCAAACTTTCCTTGGTGTAGTATAAAAATTCTCATGTGTGACTGCTTTAAGAAACCCTTACATAGCCCGTGGGTATTATGGAATAACTATACAAAACTAGATATATTGAAATCCCTTGTCTGTATTCTGTTAAGAGGTAAGCCCGCCAGTCAAACAATAGCCAGAGTAAATTAATCAACTCTTTCCCCTAAGTCCTGTCTTGTTCTCATCTTACATCCTTAAGTAAAGTGTACTGAAGTCCACTGTGAAAATTGTCATGATTGCTGTTAATCTATCATACTCTCAAGTATCTGGCATTATTTTGTTTCCACTATTTCCAAATAGTTTCACTTATCTTTTAATTCTGTACTTTGAATTCCTTAATCTCTAGACAAATAATAAACTCTCTTTTTCATAAAATTCATTTCTTCCAACTGCTCTTTTTTTCTCTGACACCACTTTGAACACACGCCTCACCCTTTAAAGTTTTCACATGCTCATCTGTTGCTCTTTCAACAGATTCCATTCCCAGCTTCACAGTACTTTCCAGTGTCCTTCTATATATCTTTATATATCCTTTGGCCTTTTCCTTAACTTAATCTGGTACCACTTTAAATAAGAAAGAAGTACCTCTCTATGAACTCTTTCCGTAATCTCTCTTGTAAAACACCTTTTTTAACTTTAGATAGTTCTTTTGGAAAAGCAATTGTCATATTTGAACATTTGTCCAACTTGGATGTCACACTATTTAAAGGAAAATATTGTTCTTTTATATTTTCAATTTTTTATTTTAAAAGTTATTAATCTTTAATGAATGAAATTATAATTTTTAAGAATGATTTGAAACCCATGTTTTTTTTAATTTGGGGGGCTCACCATAAATGTATGCGTATGCATTTTTTATTATTGAAAGGTTTATAAATTTAATGCATTCCTAAGTGTTTTCAAGATGAAAAAAATCAAGGTGGACTTCAAAAAGTTTATGGAAAATGAAATTAAAATATGATGGAATTTTCTCCCTGAATGTTTTGGAGCATCTCATTAGCTGGCCTAATTAACAGTTATGGATCAAGATAGTACTGTCAGCTTAGGTGATGGATAAATATGATGATCTTATCATGTAAACTTGAAATACTTTATGTGCAGGTGAGACAGCTACTTTTCTTTCTTGGCCCTTTCCATTACATGTTATGAATTTACTGATGGTTTGTAACAAGTCTTAGGATTTATAGAATGTTATGTATGACGTTGGATGTTCTGTGAAGATTGTGATTGTAGCTCCACTCAAATTTTCTCTTTGGGAAAGTTTTTTCTTATTTTTATTTTTCGCCCAAAGAAGAACATCAGAAACAAGAAAACAGGAGCTTCTGGCAGTGTATAAGTAAAGTGTGTAATTTTCTAGCCATTCAGCTGCCACCTGCCTTGCCACCAGAGACTCAGTCTAATTATACTCACTGATCTTAGCCAGCCACAGAAAGAGACATGATATATGTGGAAGGGGAGGTTCTTTGAAGAGTTAAAGCAATCTTTCTTTAAAAGCTGCTTCTGTTTTTGCCTTGATGCATGCTTTAACTGCTTCTTCCTGCTCACATTACAAACCCCGATTCCATAGAAGTAGGTGAAAAAGTGGGAGCTGAAGGGACTAACATTAATCATGAGGAAGTCTAATTTTTCTAGCCTTCAGTTCCACCAAGTGACAGGGTGATTTTCACTTTTCCAGAATTCTAATATGCTGGATGATATTTAGGTCTCATGCTCTCCTCAAAGTACCCCAGTGTCATACTGATAAATGACCATGTCATCTGCAAGATACCAGGGTTTGGATCGTGGACACACATGGTCTATTTTCTTTTTTCTTGGGAGAAGCAAGCTCACTAGGCTCTCACCTGAGAGGGAGCTGGAGCACACTGTGCTTTTGGTTCACTCTGTGGAATCTAGTAGTAATTCTCTGTTTCTCAATAAGCATGAAAGGTTCCCCATGATCAGCTTATCTAGTGTCCATGTAGGCACAATGTATCAATTGTGGGGCTTTTCACACTTGATATTTTAGTTTGCATAAGTACAGTGTTGGGACCAGTCATGTTGCACACCATTTTGTCAAACTCATACCTGCTAGATAGTTAAGTTACATTTTAGTAGTCTTTGAATTATAGCTTTTCTTACTATTGTCCAAGTAAGTTTAATTCCTAAAAGTATTTCTCGGCCCACAGACACAGACTAAGTCTTTCCCATTGAAGCCATAGTATGGTAAAAGATGTAAGTTTCTCTTGGGACAAGTGAAAGTCATCTTGTTATAATGAAACAAAGTTAATCACTTCATAGTTTAAATCAAGTTTATAAATCTCCATCTGAGTTTTATTTGCTTGCTAGATACTATGAATCCTGCATTTAAAACTTTTAAATGTATGCATTGAATCATTCCATTCTAGAGATTCAATACCCCACTTATCTGCTGATTTGTCACACTATGGTGATTTGAGTCCTGTTCGGTGTTGACAACTATGCATAACCACCCATGACTTGTCTCAAGGTTTGCTGTACTGTGGGGATGTGAGGGGTGGGTTTATTGTGCCAACCTAGCTTATAGGAAGATGTGGAATTAATAAGGTCACAGTTTGATGGGAAGGCAAAGAGATAAATGGCTCACCAAGCCTCCTCTCTCTTGCTCTCTGACCAGGCCAGCATGAGGCTGCCTTAGCTAGTTCTCTGCCTCAACTTGTGAACTACACTGTCTGTAATACAGTCAATCCATGGAACATGTCGCTAGAACTTGAGCTTCCTTTGAGACCTGCTTTGCCACTGCTGCTAGTGTATACACTGCTTGAGCTTGAGGCTGCTGGATCCTGTTGCTCTGCATTGTTTGTGTTTGATAACCCATCTGGACCAGCTTAGCTAAATTCCTCAATTGTTGGCTGTTGGTGACTCACCCTGCTGTTTGCTGCCTGTGGACAGACTGCCTGCATTGTTCTATGGAGACTCAGCTGTCTGCTTCCTTGGTCCCAGCAGCCTTCATGAGCTGAAGGACTTCTAGCATATTAACTGTTCCATGGAAGTGAGTTGAACTGAGCATTCTGTACTGCTGGGTGGACTAATTGTCTTTCATGCTATCTATCTATCTATCTATCTATCTATCTATCTATCTATCTATCTATCCACCATCTATTTATCATCAAATAATAAGTGCCCTGGTTTCCTTTCTCTAGAGAACCCCATCTAAACAGGGAATTTGTCTGTGGCTGTGATGACAGAATCTATGTCCCTGGTCTTTTAAATACTAGCAGGGTCACTCATGGGGGACAGTTTTAAGCAGAGCTTCCAGACTAAGAAGAAAGAGTGGACTGTTCACTCAGAGGAATGAACCACTAAAGCCCTATGTATAGGATTAAAACATTGTCAGTTAGGAAAATTAATGAATACAATAGAACCTTGTCAGACATAGAACCAGAGATCAGTCCCCCCACAGCACCTCCATCCTGCCTGCCAGGGAAGCTTGAGGGAGAATTGCCTTCTGGAGGCAGAGTCAGCTGTAATGATGGAGAGCAGTGGTTCTCAACCTTCCCAATGCTGTGACCCTTTATACAGTTCCTCGTGTTGATCACCCCCCAACCATAACATTATTTTTGTTACTATTTCATAACTGTAATTTTGCTACTATTGTGAATTGGGCAAACTTTATGAAAGGACTGTTTGACCCCCAAAAGGGTCACAACCCATAGGTTGAAAATCGCTGCTGGAGATTGAGTAAAGCTTTTGGGGATTAGTCCTCTGAAGTCTTCATTTGCTGATGCGGTCTGACTCAAAATGAGAAGAAACAGCAGTAAACACAGTGGCTGTCACAATTGTGATGCAAGGTGACATAGTGCTTCATTCTGTTGTATAGAGGACATATATTTCTTCTCATTCGGGACAAAGACAGGGTTTTTTACTCCTATCAAGGGCTACTGTCTTGGAAACTCATAAGGACAGTTCCACCCTGTATTATAAGTGCTTCATTCTGTTGTATTCAGGACATACATGGGTCATAACCAACTGTGTGACACCTAGCAGTTGCAACAACAATAGCACGTATTACACAGATGGTGAAGATGGCACAGGACCACACCATATTTCATTCGGTTGCGCTATATGTTCCAGGGAGCAGCTGATAGTGTAGAACTGCTGACCTTAAAGCTAGCAGCCCAAGGTAGACCTACTATGTGACTAAGGATTCATAATGGTGCTAAATGGTGCTAAATGCTAAATGATTCAAAAGTGCTAAATGGTGCATGTATTTTTTTAATGCTGTGTAGCAAATTATAATAAACTTAGGGGATTGGGCACAAGGATCAATTGTTAATGTGCTGCTCTGTAAGTAAGTTCAGCATGCCAAGGCTGTGTTTTCTGCTCAGAGTATCACATGGCTGAAATCAAGATATTATCCACAGTTCTTATGCATGTGATTGAATTGTTGAGATATATGATGTGTGAATTGTAAGTGAAAGTGATCATCAAACTAATTTTATTATCTGGGCTGAGTTCTTATCCAAGAGCTCTAGGGGAAAATTATCTTAACAAGCATGTTCCTGTTGGTAGAATTCAGTTCCTTGAGAATGTGCACTGAAGCTTTCTTTTCTTTGTTAACTGTAGCCCATAGACACGCTTGACTTATAGAAACTACTTCATTCTTTGTCACCTGGCCTTCTTCATCTTTGGGCTATCAAGAACAGGCTCAATTTTCTTGTTTCTGCCATCTAGACCCAGATTTAAAAGACCTCACAGATAACTTTCCCGGCTGAGCCCCTGTGGCGTAGCGACTGTGCATGGGACTGCGGCCCACTGGATTGGAGGTTCAAATCCAGCAGCAAGGCTGGGCCTCCTACTCCCACCACCAGAGGGCAGTGATGCTCCAAAAACAAACAAACAAACAAAAAACAGATAACTTTCCCATATTAGAGTCAACTGATTTGGGTCCTCTATTATATATATTTTAAATCTCTTCCTTTTTCCACTCTTAGTAACCTGTTGGTACAGAAAATAACTGGCCTTTGGGTTTTGGAGATTTTAAATCTTTATGGGAGTAGATAGAATAATCTTTCTCCCAGTGAGCAACCAGTGGATTAGAATTGCTGACCTTTTGGTTCACAGTTGAATTCAAAGCCCACTATGCCAATATGCCATCTCTAATTCAGTGATGGAAAGCCACATATGCTGTTTTACAGTGTTTCTTTCAGTGACAGTGACTGTTCAATCTACCTTGGCCAAAGAAACATTAGGGGATATTTGTAGGAGGACTCCTGAAAAGCATTCTGCTTTTCTGACTAAAAAAAAAGCAAGGTACTCCTAGAGTTTTCCTTCTTCATCTATTTATTTGTTTATTCTGAAATATGGTTATGATGCTGGGAGCTGCAGCAGCCATCTCATGATTATGAGGTGATAAGTATGTAGGCCAGGCAATCACCATCATGTGTATGTTTTTCATGTGCTAATTAGATTGCTATTGTTTGGTTAAACAATGCAGGGTGGATTGAGAAAGAACAAAAATTCTTGATGTCATTCTTAAGCTATTGTCCTAAATTTTGGGCTTTCTATTTCCAGACATTTTGCTAATTTTAAGACATAATTTGCTATGTGACCAAAAATACTAGTATTTGTTTCTAAACCTCTGCAAGACTTTAAAGAACTTGGGTCAATTTTGAAAGGCAAAAGATACCTTCTGCAGTGATGCCTTCCCCCTCCCCCCCCCAAAAAAAAGATACCTTCTAGTTAATATAAGGAAAAAGCAGTAAAAAATATTTATTGAGTAGCTATGAAGAGCCCGGCAAGGTGTTAGATAATTTATTAAGTTCTTTCATTAGTCTTCAGAGCAGAAGACACTAAGTTTCCCAGGTCACAGAGATAGTAGTGCTGGAGTTAAGAGATATATCTGAATCATATGTCTATTCCATCAAACCACGCTACATTCCCTAAATAGTAAATCCTGTCCCTGAAGGCTTCTACTTAATACTTAATACTTCTACTTAATAAACACATTGGTGTTTGTATGCTTATGAGTATATTTTGTATGTTTGATGATTTTACATTGAATACAGCATATTCCATACCAGATAAACAAGAATAAATTCTGCAGCACTAACATACCCTTGCAGGCTAAGCACTTGTAGCCTAGTGGCTGTGTGCAGGACTGCGGCCCACAAAGTTAGTGGTTGAAATTCAACAGCACCTCTCTGGGAGCAACGCTGGGCTTCCTACTCCCACCAGGAGAGTGACACCACACACAAAAAAAGGAAACATACCCTTGCAGGTAATTTAATCTTTATTACAATAGTCTGATAGTGTCTACTCATTTTAGATATAGCAAAATCTAGATGAAGTGTTCCTTTATCAATATTTATAAAAGTAAGAGAAGACAAAGAATGATTGGATTCACACTAAGAATAAGAATCATCTAATTTTACAAGATGGTTCTGTTAGACCTGTAGTATGCAATAAATATAAAAGGCATTGAGGTTCTTAAGTTTACCTCCCATTTATCCTCAAAAAGTACCAGAAACCTTCTAGACTCTTTCCCTAAGAGGACACTCCTATTGTGATTCAAACAGAATGTCCCACATGCTCATGAGGTCCAGGAACTTACTATTGAACCAACTACTCCTGAAAAGGATACTTTCTTGTCTTAAGCTCAATTTTCCTTCTTCATTGGCATGGTTAGGGAAGCATTGGACTGCTATTCACAATTTGGCAAATCAACCCCACCATTTGCTCTGAGGGAGAAAGGTGAGGTTGGTTGTTCCCATAAAGATTTACCAAAACTCAGAAACCGAAGTGAGGGTTGCTCTGAACTGTCAGTTTGAATGAAAGGTACGAGTCCTAGTTCTTCAGGGCTTGCTCAGGCTTATGGAAAGTCTGTTCTCTCTTGTTTGAGGTATTGCCTCATCACTTTCCACGGTGCTCACATACGAGGATCCCAATTTCTCCTCACCACATCCACCTTGGTTGTCTTGTATTTTGTTTGCTTCTCATTTTGGCTGCCATTGTCTTTTTTTAAAAAATTTTTTGTTGTGGGCATCACTGCCTCTGGTGGTCGTGGGCGCTACCCAGTGCCGCTCCTGAGAGCCGCCGCTGGATTTGAACCACCAAGCCTGCGGGTCGCAGTCCCGCACTCAGCCAACCATTGTCTTTTAAGATGGTATCTTAATTGTGCGTCTCCAGATGGTAAATAATCTTCATATATTTGCTTGTCAATTAGATGTATATTTCTTGAACTCTTTGTTTATAATCTTTGGCCATTTTCAATTGGGTATCATATTTTTCTTACTGGGGTGTTGAGTTTTCTATAGATTTCAGAGATTAATTCCTTGTTCATTGTATCATTACCAATATTCTCCATGGGTTATTCTTTTACTCTTGAGATGAAGTCTTTTAATGCACATAAGTTTTATTTTTAGTACATCCTAGGCATATATTTTGTCATCTACTATTTGTGTTTTCTTTGCCATATTCAATATTGTTAGACTCCTAAATTTGGCCCTGTTTTCTTTTCTTTCTTTTTTGAGGGAGGGGTCTGTTTTCTTAACGATGATTTTTTTATGTTGTTGTTGAATCATTGGAATAACATATAAATTAAACCATGTGTAATTTAGAAATTAGAATGAATAAAGTTCCATTTGCCTCATTGGTGATCTTATAACACAAACAGACAGACTTATACACTCATGCTCATGGAATCACTGTTCACAATAGCAAGGAAATGTAAACAATGTGGTCTCCATTAGTAGAAGAATGAATAAAAAAACTTTGGTATACATCACATATTGAATGGCATGCAGAGCCCCCAAACAATGAAACAATGTTAAAAACATGAAGCGCCTCATGCCATGGATTGACACGGTGAACATTTTGCTGAGTGAACTTAGTAAATCACAAGCAGGCACGTATTTTCTGAGCCCACTGTTACGAAGAACAAGTAAAAGAGGGCAAATACTTTCATATACAAAGGAATAAGCTTAGGGGTCATCGAGCAGGGAGATGGAAGGCCAAAGACAGGAAGATGACACAATAAGTTAAAGGATTGACACATATTATCTTGGGTGGAAAGCAAGATCGCAATCCACAAAAGGAAGAGGAAAACGTCTAAGGAGTTTAAGTAAGTATGTTATTCTGGTTGTCTAGAAAAACAAATCCAGAGATACTCATTCGTGTACAAGAAAGAATTTTATATTAAAAAGTAATTTGTATTTGACGAAAACGTACAAGATCAGTGCAGATCAAGTCCATAAGTCCAATATTAGTCCATATGTTTGATATTAGTCTATAACTTCATCTTTAGACTTACTCAACAATGTACTGATGCTGAATATGGGAAGATCAAAGGCCGCTGGGTGGAAAATCTTGCCGATCCAGTGGCAGTGGAAGCATTTCCAGAGCTCTGGCTGGTATCAGCATGGCACTATGTGACTTGTCAACAGGAAGGTGAAGCAGAGATAGTGTCTGTCCTGCCTCCAGAGAGGAAACAGGAGTTCCCAGAATCAGCATGAGAAGGTCGTGCCCACACAGTGGCCACATTGGCTATGATCTGATTGACAGACTAGACTTGACCCCTTTGCTAAAGTTGACAGGAGATTAATGTTGTCAACCAAATACTCAAGGGTTTGAGACATAGTCTAAATGGTTGAATACAAAATTAAAGATCTAAAATGGTAACGTTTCTACCTAATTCACATCAAAATATTGTTTAAAAATGAAAACGATGAAGTAAAAGAGCTGAATAGAAATTTTCAATGGGCTTATCGGGAAGATAATGTATCACTAAAATAATACATGAACACTTGGAATTAGAGAGCCAAAGAGGACGAACATGTGCAGCATAGCTTAGGCTGAAAGAACTGTAGATATGTCTTTAATTGAAATATTGAAGGATTTTATGGGAAAAACTTCGAGTGATTCAGAAAACATCAAATGAAGATGAAAGGAATACACAGAGCCGCCAAACGTATCTAGTCAACAAGCAACCATTTTAAGAGCTAGCAAATGATCAAGAATCAATGATACCAAAGGAAGTCTACGCTACATTGAATGCATTAACATCAAAAAAGGAATTGATGGAAAACCAATTGAAATGTTTCAACAAGTTGGTGAGGCATTAGAACAATCACTCTTCCAGAATATTTCATTGTGCTCATGCTAGACCTACACATGGACCCAAGAAGTGATTGCTAGAAAAGAAGGCAGTATTTCCTGGTGTGTTTTTCTGTTTGTTTGTTTTCCTCACCACATTTCTTCAACCCATCTGCCAAGCAAACAATCCTGGAAATTGACTATGTAAAGCAAACTGCATCATCAGGTTTGAAGGAAGACTAATTAAAAACATCTAACATGCAGATGACACAGCCTTGTTTTCTCATCAAGGAAAACTTGAAGCACATGCTGATGAAGATTACGGACTGAAGCCTTCATTATGGATTACAATTCAGTGTAAAGAAAATCAAAATCCTCACAATTGACCTAACAGTTAATAACATCGTGAGAAATGAAGAAAAGTTGTCAAGAATTTCATTTTGCCTGGAGCCACATTAAATGCTTATAGAAGCAACAGTAAAAAATGATTCCCTAAACATGTGAAAACTGGGCAATGAGTAGGGAAGACAGAAGAAGAATTGGTACATTTGAATTATGATATTAGTGAAGAATATTGAAAGTGCCATGGACTACCAGAACACCAAACAAATCTGCCTTGGAAGAAGTACAGCCAGAATGCTCCTTGAGATGGCAATGGTTTTGTCTCATGTGTTTGCTGCATGTTATAATACCCTTGAAAAAAGGCATCATGCTTGGTAAAGTAGATCAGCAAAACTAGGAAGGCCTCCAAGGAGATGGATTGATATAATACATGCAACAATGACCTGGAGGGTGTGACACAGGCCGGTGTTTCCTTGCCTTATGTGTAGGGTCTCTGTGAGTTGGAATGAAGTTAATGACACCTCAATATTACAACAGGAGTTAGCAGCGTGTTGTTTTTTCCTGTATTCTATTCGTAGGGGGTCCTGGGGATTAAAAAAAGCATACTGGGCTTTTTGCTACTTGCAAGGTTAGCAGTGTGAATGCACCAGAGTACTCCTTGGGAGAAAGAAGAGGATGTCTGCACTTGTAATTATTTTAAAAGTTTCAAAAACATACAGGAACTAGCAGCCAGAATCAGCTTGATGTCAGCGTGTTTGGTGTTAGATATTTTAAAGAGCAATTTTATTAAGGGTACTTTAAATTAGGTTAAAAATCACTTCTATATAATTTATTGTGTTTTTCCCACCTGCTCTTCAAAATGGTGGTGGCTAATTTTATTAGTTATATTAGGACTAGCCTGCTCTCTTTGCTTTGTTAACTCTCCAGCACGTATTGCATTTTCTATTTGTTCTTTGTCAGCAACATTCTCTGTAGCATGAAACAACAGCTCGGATGCTTTAAAGTTATTCTGGTGGGCTAGTGAGATGCAAATTTAAAAAATTAAGCTAAAAACAAACTCTCCTCCTCAATGATCCTTTGGTTACCTTCCTTTCCATGGCCTTGGGCTTGTTGGGCTTCTGTTTGAAAGGTTCTCCTACCCTCTCTGCATTATGTCCCATAACATGCTATTCATAATTTGTACTGACATTTTATTCTCTCTAGACTAGTCATCTGTTTTCCACACCTATACATCAAGTGCCATGAGGGCAGGGATATTATCTACACCCTAACATTAAAGTACATAATCCATTAATTGTTCTTAATAAAAAATAAATGTAAAGAGCCTTCATAAGCAATGTTGTTTTATATATCCCCATACAAATCAATACATTCTCTGTCTAATATTTATTGGTTTTCCATAGACTTCAAAACTAAGAGTTTATTTTATGCTCCCAGAAAGATGGTTTGCACCCTCATGCCAAAACTGATATAGTCACAACTAAATGTGTAGTTTTAAAAGTCATGATACCAAAGGTGTTTTTTATAAAAATTGACTGGACTCTAATTTATATTAAACATTTATTCATATTTTTTGCATATAGAATAGGATACCATTTTCTATTTATACCTATTATGAGAACATTGGGACCGGCATAAACAAAAATGAGAGAAAATGTTTACTAGTTGAATTTTTATCATCATACTCAGGACTGTATCCTCTAACTTCTCTTGAAGTTAGATATGTCCATTAAACTAAGTTTTGCTCAAGTAAATGATGTATCTATTATCTGGGGCATTGGATTAGAAAGAAAAAGCACATTTAGTTTGTTTCTTTCTTTCCTTCTTTCATTGGCTAGACTAGAGACCTGATGGCGTATTTGGAGCATTTTATTAGCTTGTAATGAAGAAACTCTGGAATCGGATGTCAAAAACACCCAATAGAAGAATGATAATGAATCAAGAGAGCTTTGCAGAGAAAAACAAAGACAAGTTTTCCCACCGACTAAATCTTGCACATACACTTGCTTCACTGACAACTTGGAGACTGCTTTGTCCATCATTTCAAGAGGAGCTCAGGTAGAGAAATGAGTTGCTAAGGAAGACATGAGTTTCTATTTTCACCAAATCTTTGACCGCATGGCCTGATCTTGGTATATTGCTCTAATACATCCAGAGCTTTTGCTGTTGAATTAGGAAATAGGGACACCCTTGAGGCTTGGAAGCTATTGAGAAAAAAAGGACAAGACCAATATCTCTTAGCTCAGGACCCTACTCCCAAGGGGTAGGCAGAAAATGAGGCATGGAATGAAGGGAAGTCTGGGAACCTCTCTTGTATGGACCCTGGCTCCATGGTTTGTCTTTCTAACCTTGCTATTATTGGCATGTGCTTTATATAGGGAAAGGCTAAGTGCTGTTGCTTTAATTGCTGAAAGCTTATCCCTGTATAACATTTAAAATATGTGAATCAACAGTTTTATTTGGATATGATTCACATATGAAACAATGGCCCTATCACATCAAGAAGAGTTGTACAATCATTGGCTCAGTAGAGAATTGGCATCACTCCTCTTCCACTGTGTCACTGATGAAGGAGAAAAATCTGTGAGATTCTCCAAGTCTATTTCAGCTGCTATTCAGACTATGATTTCCCATATGATATAAAGAGATTCAAATTCAAAGCATTCTTTCACAATCAGAATTTCAGAAAGTCTGGGAGTTTCTTCAGGTCACAGAACTTTCTTGATGCCCAGGACAGAGAATGGACAGAACAGTGGTATCTGCTTAGTCCACATCACAGTTTCTTTTGCAACCCTTAACGATGTGCTGATTTTCTTGTTACCAGTTCTGCTCCCTAGTGCACATGAGTAATTGAGGGCACAGGCTGACCCTGCTGTTGTGTAAAAGTAATTGATGGCAATAAATTTGGCCCTTTGTATGGCTCAGGTATAGAAAGCCCTGTATTTCACACAATATCATAAATTATCCAGCCAAAGCCAGATTTTCAAATTGTCTTTTCCAACTTCAGTTAAAGTTCATGGAGTTTGATATGTGGATTTAGTGTAGGATTAATTCTGGAGCCATGACCTTGAACCTTCTTACACTTGCTATTTGGTGTACGGCATTTCCTATTAAGATGAAATCTGATTAGAACTTTGATATGTACTTCTCTAGAGGTGTTGGCTGCAGTAGTAGTTTTCAAGTAACCGTGTCAATTACCACTAAGAGCTCTCTTTGTAAACTTCTATTGATAGTGTTTGCATTTCCTTGGCCCATCTCATTGTTACTTATTGTATTTGATTTTTATGCCAGGTTGTATTTAACCAGCCATATGTAAATGAATAAATGAAAAAGATTTTCATTTATGTGAGAATGTGCCACAAATAGATGGAATCTACAGTGATTTAGAAAAATATGTACATGTAGTCTGAAACTAATATTTATTTAAGCTTCAAGTACAATCATTGCAAAATTCTAAACCAGATCACTACTATTGAACTGAATTCCAATTATTTTGCCTAGCAAGTAATACATTTGATTACATAAATCAAGAAAGAGCACTGCAGTGGCGGGTGAAATCTGGAAGCACAATCCCTTTGCCAGAAGACAAAGGTTTCGACTTTGAGAAATATAGCCGAGATTTTATCCACTACAGCTCATATTCCCAGTATTACTCTGATCACTGCATCTATTGACTTCCAGTCTACTCTGTATTGCTGGTAACACTTGTCCTGTTCATTTCTTTGCTTGCCATTCTATTTTTGGTGAACACATGAAAAGTAGAGCTACTTGATCCTAAATTCTGTAATTGCAACCATGTTTATCTCCTGGAAGCCTAAGGAACCTGAATATCTGTGTAGTTGCCAGATACAGGAAACAAACCCAAAATTTAGAATCTTGGAGGTTACCTGAGAGCTAGTTCTTCTCTTTTGGAATTCCATAAATAAAAGAAGAAAACCTGTAGCATGAACCAAGAAGTGTCATATGGCTTTCATTATGATAAGCTCTCATAGAAATAAAAATTCTTGAAATAGGAAGTAATTTCATACTGGTGAGTAAACTGGAATTTCCAAGTTATAAATGGGCAACTTGATTTTATGTGCTCAAAAGATTATGAATCTAATTAAGGGGTAGGTTCTAGGGCTTCAGCATGGAGTCATCAGTGGCAGACAGCAGTGGATGCAAAAAGACAGAAAATCATGATCATTACCGAGAAGTTATCAAAACAGACAGTCAAGGGAATGCACGTGTCTCTACATTTTAGAGGTTCATAAAATGACCTCAGGCATCATCAAAGCTGAATGACCTAGATTGGGAAAATAGAGTTAAAATTATGTTTATTTAAGATTCCTAGTCCTCTGTGACATTAAGATAAGAAAGGTGGTAATAAAGCTAAAAGAAAACTCATGAGGTAAATACATACGCAGTTTTGTAGTAGAACTGAGAGAGAGAGAGAGAGAAGAATCCAAAGGCGTAGCACATGGATAGTGAGGTGGCACACCACAGGGCCCAGGCTTGAAAGACAACATGGCTGGATTTTTCCCCTCTGTGCCTTTGCACAGCAAGTGACAGAATGGGTAAGGAATTGAGCAGCTAGTGATAAGGTCATCCTCTCAAACCCGTTGGTTGTTCTATAGGACAGATAATGCTCTCTGCTCCTATAAAGTTTGAAGACTCACAGAACCCCAACAGACACTTCTAGTTGGTCCCAAAGAGTAGATACAAGTCACAATCAACTTGATGGCAGTGAGTTGTGGATGCTGCTGTTTATTATCCCAAAATTCTTCAAAATGTATCTTAGTCACTAGGGCCTTCTGTTTATATACAATGGTATTCTATCTCTTAGCATTCTTGGAGGTTTAAATAAGCTAATGCGCAGAGAGTGTTCAACATAGTGCCTGGTTAATGAAACTGTCTTATTTCTTTGAGCTAAAGTTTAATGCTATTATTAATTTCGCCTTCTCATTCAGACCATATCAACCTTCAGGATCAAACTTCTAACAAACTGTAGCAATGAGCTATGCATAGTACCTCCCAAGTACTTCTGAAATCCAACATCAATCTGGCTGAACCCACTATCATAAAAGTATCAGGAAAATTTTAAAGACTGGGCAGATTCAGAGTGCCTTGGAAACCCCAGAGAAGCACATCCTTCATAGTGTTGTCTATATTGTGACCTGGGGGGTAGGGGGGATGATTTAGTCAGGATAAGGTATCATGATTTGCAATCTGCATTATGGGTTCCAAATCCCTGTAAAGCAACCCAAATCTTCACAACTTTCTAAATAATAAATGGGGGAAAGACTGAAGTTATTAAGGCTTTTGTTTTGCTTTGATCCACTGTCCTGTTCCTGAAAGCAGGAGTCAGGAAATCAAATGATGCATTGTTTTGGGTAAATCTGTGCACAAGACTTTTTTCAAGTGTTGAAGGATTACGTATTTGAAAATTAAGATGTACCTCATGTAAGCTGGAGCATTTTCAATTACATCCAAATGCAATTTTATATGCATGTGAAAATTGAACATTGAATAAGAATTATAGTGCTGCTGGAGGGCATGGAAAGTACCATGCGTGGACTGCCATGTAAACAAACAAATCTGTCTTGCAGCCAGAGTGCCCCTTAGATGTATGTTTCACATACTTTGGCCATGTTATCAGGAAAGACCAGTCCCTGAAAAGGACATCATGATTCATTTGTAAAGGAGAGGTACATTGAGAAAGGGGAAGATTCTGGAAGGGTTGCACTGTGGCTGCACAATGAACCACAATAGAGCAAAATTGTGAGGACGGCCCAGGACTGGGAAGTGTTTCCTTCCATTGTACTGAGTCACTTCGAGTCAAAGAAACCTCGATGGTTCTTAAGAACGACAGTGAAGGAAGGAGTTGAATTTAAGGGATGATTCAATATGGCTGGTTTAAAATGCAACATTTCTCACTGCATAAAAGAATTTCTTTGTATTACATATTGGAGAAATACGTTAGGAAGTTAAGGAGCCCTGCAGACATAAAGGATGATGTGATAATCTGCCAAGTAAAAGGTCAACAGTTCTAGTCCACCAGGTACTTCATGGAAAACAGAAGAGTATTTCTTCTCCTATAAAGATTTAAAGCCTCAGAAGGCCTAAGGGATCACTATAGTCAGAATAACTCAATGGTGCCGGGTATGGTTTTTTGGCTTTGTTTTATTTTTCTGTAGATAGAGCGAAAACACGCTATGAAATGGCTAAGATTCAGCTTCCTCGTCTCCTTTAAAGTCATCCTGAAGACCTCCAAGTGCCATATTTTAGATGCATTTATTAACTTTAATTCTTGTGCAGTCTCTTGGGCATTGGCATGTGACTTTTCTATCTCTGGTTCTGGTGACTGAGGATAATTCTGCAACTTAACTTGGTCCCCAATCAGGTGAGTTACTTTGACAAATAAGGTATTAGTAGATATGACGTCAATGAAAACACGAAATGCATTTACCAGTACATGGCACATGGCTGCACATACCCTCTTGCTTTTCTAACATCACGTAAAAAGATCTGCTATGGTATAGTCTGAGCCTTCTGAAACACACTAAAGAGCATAAATTCTTTCACTCTGATATGTTCATTCCAGGCAAGTGTGTTCAATCTGAAATGTGTTCCATTCAGAACAAACACCCATGTGGCAGACTTGAGGCAAGTCCTAAATGATTAAGTGATTCTTTAGAGACCCACAACTTGAAGTAGAGTTGACTACCTTAGTCCAGATTTACATCCACAAATCTCAAGCAAACTCCACCGATGGCTGAGTAAAAATGAATGATTGCATTCATTCATAAGCTACAGGATAACTTAGGGTGAGGGTTAGGGGAAAATGCTAAGGGATAGCTTGTAATATAGCACTAGGTAGTACAGTTAATTTATTTACATGCTACAACTACTAAGAAGTTGGCACTAATAATAATCCAAGTTTTAATGCTAGGATTTCTGCCTTATTCTTTTTTTATCAGAAATTTTATTTTCTGTTTTGTGTCTTGTTTTTTTGGATGATTGTAGCTGAACACCCACTATTCTTGATGACAAATCCCTTTTTGCCTTGACCTTTTCTGATTACCCCTTTCCTTAACATCAACATGACTGATGAGAGCCCCCCCCCCCAGGCCATTGATTAAACCTTGTGTATTAAAGCTATGTTAGTCACATGTTGTTTCTGACCTCTCCTTCCCTGTGAATTTGAATCCACCTTCTCCTTCCATGCCTGTGTAAACATTCCTTTAAGAAACTATTGCAAGTTAATGCTTCACTTATCGAAATGTTACTGAATGTCTACTCTCAGGTATTCAGATTGTTCTGGGAATTAAAAACAGCTAAGTCTTAACTCTTAAAGTATGTGTACCTTATTCCAGGAGTTAAACTCAGATGAGAATGTTTATTTAAATACTGTAAATAATACAAAAACTCTCTCTCTCTCTCTCTCTCTTACACACACACACACACACACACCACAAACTAAACCCACTGCCATCGAGTTGACAAGTTGATGGTTTCAATACAGATGTGTGCAACCAAGGCCTCTTCTTCAGTGGGAAGCCATTGTGATGAGTCAGGTCAGCTCTTACATTTTTCACAAAGAGAGTCATATAGTCACAACAAAGATCAATTCTATTGTTTCCAGCAATAGGGAAATAAGTGATTGTTGGATATTAGCACAAATAACTACCACAGACATCCTGTGCAGACAGTTCCTGCTTAAAGATAGCACTTCCTCTTTGCCCAGATAAATCCATCCACCATATTATACACCATATAAGATGATATTAGTAACAAATGAAATATTTCCTTACATTTTGCTTCAATTTGACCTCTCATGACAGATCCAGGGAGATTTAAAAATATTGTAACAGATTGATTCCAATATCTAGCTGCAAAGCTTTTGGAGGGAAAAAATAATTCCTGAATTTGCATCAGTATATTCTTACACTGCATAATCATTGCACCAAATGTTCTTCTGTTTTATAGGCTATCTAACTAGCTTCCAAAGATGAAGTTCTGAAATGGATTACATAGGTTTTAAAATCAGAGAATTGGGCCTTATTTACCACTGAGCAGAACCAGGACATTCTTGGATTTTAACTCTTAGAAGGGCTGAGGGTCCCTCATCCGCTCAAGCTGTACAGCTGAGTGTGAGAAAAGTGGCTTCAGCATTGAGCCTGTGGAGGGTGGAGCATGCGTGAATTTCTCTTATTGGGCTTCTCTCCAGAAAGAGTCATCTGGCGAGTTGGCAAATGCAAACTCCAACAGCCATGTGCCAGATGTGCGCGGCTGCTGTGGAGCCATCTGCAGCTCGCCTTGGTGCCATATGCCGCTCTCACATTTGGTTGACTGGGGTATCCGAGGCAGAATTCACAATGCAATTGTTTCGCATTATTCTTATAAATTTAATCAGAAAAGAAGAACTGACACACCGCTATGCTAGGAAGTGAGCACAGCCCCGTTGAGGCAGGAGACTTAGGGGACTATTTTGCTCAGAATTCTAACTCAGCTAGAAACGACCTGAATACCTTCTGGGAAAACAAACAGAGAGTGGTGAGATGATCCCGAGTCTCTCTTGTGAATATATCCATTTCATTCATCTGAGGCTCTTTTTAAATGCCATTACCTTTCATTCTCTTAAATTATTTTCCTTTACTAGTCTACTGGCTTAGGGATAATGATACCACAACCATAAATAAACTTTGGCAATTGTTTCCTCTGTTTTGAAAATGGACAGTAGTTGTACTTTTATATTTCTGAGTTATTGGACTGCGTGGTGCTGTCCAACTTTAGCCAAAAAAAATAAAAAGAAAGGATTGCTTTGCAATTGGGGTTTCTTAGGCAATAAAATATTGCCACTGACAGGGCATGAGTGGAGGAAAATGGATTACAGTAGCCTTACATTTAGATCCAGCAAATCATTTCTTATTTTTGTATCAGATTCTTCCAAGGCTGTCAGCCACTCATGATCAAATATTAATATGGTATTTTGGATGTTTAGAATCCAATTAAAGCCAGATGTCAGTCAAAACTTTCCTGAACCAAAGCCGAGAGTCTTAATTAACCTAACAAACAGCTATACTGCTTAATCTAAGTGGTCATGACACTGTTCTTTCCTTCGGAGAGTATTCTGAATGCAGAATATAGCTCTACTATAAAATGTATTAACTGATACACATCTAAAATCCAAAGGAGGTACTTGTTCTATTTTAAAATTGTGTGTACCATGTTAATGTGCTGAAGTTTGTATGGAATAATTAAGCCTAGATGGCCAGAAAGAGGTATGGGTAGCTAATTCAATTCAAAGAAAGAACTTTAAATGAAGTATCCTGGAAATTGTGTTGCCATCAATGCTGCTGACTTAATGCTTTGATTCTGTGTTAAAGATCTTTCTTCTAAATATTTTATTGAGTGCTTTCAATACCTTATGAAACCTTATGGGATGATTAGAGTTTTTTAATACCCAGACTCTGCATATCATTAGGAGATTAGTATCAATGGGAAATTATACCTTTAAGGTTAAGGTGATCATCAGTAAGTCCTCTTAGATGTTTTAGCACTTGTAGTTTGGGTTGAGCCTTCTTTTGTGACATCTAGATGAATTGATTCTATAAAAGAACCTGGGAGTTTACAAACTAAGGTTCTGAGCATGGTAATTTTAAAAATCTCCAATGGGGGTTAAATTAAAAATTAAAATTGAGTTCCATTGAGTTGATTTAGACCCACTGAGATCCTATAGGGCATAGAAGAACTGCCCTAAAAGGAAGGCCTGGGTAGTACTATTCCGTCAGTCAGGGTCGCTCTGCATTGGAATTGACTCAGAGGAACTTCAGAAGAGCTGCGACGATCTCTACTCTTTTTCCTTTTCAGTGACTGGTGGACATAGACCTGTGACCTTTATGCTAGCAGCGGACCACTTTCCCATTGTGCCACCATGGTTACCGCGATAAATTAGTGGGTTAGAATAATTTTACCTGACGTTCCAATCAGCAATTCCAGATGTTCCCATTTGCAGTGTGTAGTTTTCCATCCTGTGGCTCCCTTCACTAACACAGAAGATCGAGGACAGATGATACCTAAAGGTCAGGATCATCCATGGAGAACAAAGGGGAATCGGAGGAAACTTTACTGTGGGCTTATTATACTCCAGGAAATATATACAGTGTACTTTAAAAATTAATTCTATAATTCTCTCAGCAAGCATTAGATGATTAGTTTTTAGATTAAACTGTGTGTGGTTTGCCCTGTTTGCTGATCAATAGCTGTCAGATAGCAGCGGTTATAGGAGGGCATCCTAGAGGGTGCTCTCTTTATTTCTACAGATGAAAACTATGAGAAAAGATGCAGTTTAGCTATGTTCCCAGTCTTTACTAAGTGGTGGATGTAGAATTTAAATCTAACTCAAACCACTAAAATTCTGCCTTTATAAACTAGCCAAAGTCAATTCATGCTCTGAAGTCCTTTCCATTATATTTGAAAGGGTTAAATGTACCCCCGCTCCCACAGTTTTTCTTGCTAGAAAGCCTCTGTTGTTTTCATTACAGTGTACTACATGATTTGAGTATTCATAGCTTTTATATCTCAAGTACCCACAATAAGCATGTGAATAAAGTGGACTCCATTTTGCCTAGAAGTTTCCCCAACCAGTACCAGTGTTTTCAAAATACATTTGTCTTAAAATTTTGCTGATGCTCCTTTGTTAGAGATTCTATCATCTATCTATCTATCTATCTATCTATCTATCTATCTATCTATCTATCTATCTATCATCTATCTATCTTTTTCTCTGTCTGTATGTGGTGTCATTCCACTTTTGGAAAATTTTCTTTTTGGCTAAATTCATACAAATTTTGTAATTGCTTTCATACTTTGTTTATTATGTAAGGAGGGGATTACAGATTATATCAATACTAGCAACGAATTATTTTCTAGTTTCCAAAAACTGCAAAAATCACTTTAGTCTGTTTCATTTTTCCTTGAACTTGGAGGCATCTGGCTAATGAAAAGTAAATCAAACTGCCCTCGATGTCCTATGTATCCTACTTCTGCTTTTCCTAACCAGCCTCCCCTCTGTGCACAGTCACCTTTTTTAGACTTAGTTTTTCCATGGGGTATCCTTCTCTGCATTCCCCAGTTGCTTTTATCATGTTTGTATTAAGATGTTTCTGGGACTCTTAAGGCTCAGTCTTTCATCCAGAAGCACCATCAAAAAAATAACAGACAGTTGACTTCTGCGATGGTCAAGAAAACTTCCTATTCTGCTGTGGAGAACAACTGAGTGCATGCTACACCGCCAAGACACAGAACCAACCAAAATCAACCAAACTCATAACCAAATGCTGATTCATATAAACTCATCTAAATAAGATAGAACTGCCTGTTTGGTGGCTTCAGGCATCATTACAGGAGCAGAAAAATGCATCTTTCTTCTGCAGAATTACTGGTGGGTTTGAACTACTGCCGTTGTACATGTAACCCACTATGTTACCAGGTCTCCATGGCCAAATTTAAAGGTATATGAAAGGAAAATGAGACAAAATATCTAGGAGTGAGATAGTAGCTATTATTTGCTCACTTTGCCAAACAGGGAGGAATTATTTCTCTGTTCTCTTGTGATCCCTGGAGAGAATATCCAAGTTTTTATGAATTGATTAGGAAGTGTGTGCCACACCCACGATGGAATGAGAGTGATTTGCCCATCTGGGCCAATTCCTTACAAAAATATATATTAATGAATTATATTTAACTTTCACAACAATGTTAAAAGATAAATATCACTGTATCTATTTTACACATGAGGAAACAAGAGGCCAATCTTAATTGAAATGGGTATACCAAACAAAGAGATTATTGCAGGGTTCTTACTTCGTGTCCCTCTCATATTGGCACTTGAGCTCTGACACAGAGAGAAAGAAGGTAAGAAAGCGATGTCACTCTAAACTGACAGGTAATGCTAAATACCCTCATACACACTCAGCTCTCCAAAAGTACCTATCTGCCGCTCTCCTGCCTCCCTCCCCAGTAGCCTTGGATCTATGTTTCCACTTAGTATTTAAACAGACAATATTGTATCAGAGAAAGTATAGATTGTAGAGTAAAATGGATGGAAACTTGAACTCTTTTCTGCCACAAAATAGTTCTATGTAAATAATTAATGACTTTGACCTTTAATATCCAGACCTGTACAATTGGGTCAACAGTGCATATCTCACAATGTAATTTAGAGATGAAAATCAGTTAATACATAGACCATCTAGCACTGGATTTGACTCATAGTAAATGTTCATCAAATATAAGTTTATGCATACTTGTTGAGCCTGCATTTTTTATGGTAAGATTTCCCTGGGTGTTCATTTTACTAGGGTTTTCCAGCATAAAAGTGTTCAAAACAAGAGGAATTGGATAAAGTGAATTACTACTCCCTACCCCCCTTTCCTTTTCCCTGTTGAAATTCTGGAAATTAGTTTAACATTGTCATTTCCTCCAAAGTCCAATGTTCGCAACAAGGGATCTTTATGGCCGTTAGGTACTTGCTCAACTTGGAACCCACAGTCAAACTTGCCAAACCAAACTCACTGCCATTGAGTTGATTCCAACCCATCGGTAATCTGCGAAAAACCCTTCACCTTTGAAAGTTCTGATGACCATCTGCAGGACTAGCTACTAGAGAAGTTGTTCTGACAGTTATGTTCTGGGTTTGGTTAAAATTATTGGTAAGTTAAATAGAGCCTTATTTGTATGGCAGAATAGAACATCGCTTTGGGTTTCCTAGACTTTAAATCTTTACATCTTTCTCCCACAGACCAACTGAAGGATTAGAACTACTAATTTTGGTCAAGTGCTCAATGCATAGCCCACTATGCCAACAAGGATTCTTGGTAATACAATGCTCCAAACAAAATCAAACAAAAAACCCAAACCAACGCTTACTGTCATCAAGTCAATTCTGATGCATACTGCCCCTCTAGAACAAGGTAGAACTTCCCCTGTGGTTTCGTAGACAGTAACTTTTTAGGGGGGTAGAAAGCTTCATCTCCCTCCCACTGTGCTTTTGATAAGGTGACCTTTGCTGACCATTAGCTGCCCAATGCATGAGCACTACACTCACAGGGATTGCTGGAAACACAAGTAAAGCAGAAAGAACACTGATAAGAGAGTAGAGGAGAAAACCCAAATGTGAGAATACAAAGCATTCCAAAGTCTACATCATATGGCACGAATAGGGCCACTATTGGTGTGCGTGAGAGGATCCATAAAGTGAGGTATTCTTTTTCAATGGAAAGAGACTCTCTGTGAAAGTTATAATCAGTTAGAGCTCAGGCTCTGGAAAAAAATGTAAAACAGATACATTTATCTTCATTTAGAAGGTACTTGTAATAAGATTCATATTAATATTTATTTATTCATTTGTAAAAATGTTTTGCCTTTTGTTTCATATTTTTGGATGCTACATTCATTTTATCTCTTTGAGAATTCTAATGACCATCTGCAGAAGTAGGAACTAGAGAAGCTGTTATGACAGCTATGTTTTGGATTTTGTGAAGATTACTAGTAAATTGCATGCATTAGCTTTTAGAATTTGGGGACAGATTCTAAACACCTATAGATTAGCTTTTAAAACAAAATGTGTCCCTCTTAAATGCTGGAAAATTTCCAAAATAGAAAAGAACATAAAATCTGTTCATGTTTCTTAGAGGATATTTTTTCAGCACATAGAATCTTAAATTCATGTAATTCACTTTGGTGAAAAGAATAATCAACTTCTTTCACTACTCTTTAGCCACTGATACAAATAACCAATATATTCTTTTGGAAACCTTCATCTTCACATAATCTCCAAACTAGAACAGTTTTTGTCTATACTTTTTTCTTTTATTTCTTTAAATGTTCCCTTCTAAAAACATATGTTTCTGTCTGATTTTTCTTCCCTTTCTTCCTTCTGTTTCCCCACGAGTTCACATATACAAATGTTTTCTTTCAAATGTTTTCTAAAAAACAATTATTATTCTTTTATTTTTGGCTCAAAGGATGAGCCCCAATATTGTTGTGGCTTACTCATTCGGCTTCTAGTCACAAGGCTGGTGATTCAAATTCATCAGCCACATTGGACTGGGTCCATATGAGGTGTGATGGGCATGATGGCAGTGGGGTTGAGTTTATCACCATCAAGGATAACTATTGTCCTAGTTCTAATTGTTCATATCAAATTCTTTATAAACACCACACCCAAAAGACCCATGTTACCATAATAAAATTGTTTTGTTCATTTGACTCCCATTTTCTTGGTAATTACACCCAAAAATAAAATGAAACATTGTAGCTAGGGTTTTGTTCTTCTTTTCTCACTTCACTCTTTGTAATTCAATTATTGAATTAAGATATTTTAGCATTTAAATTAGAGATATATACCGCAGGCTATAAATTCTAAGATGCATATTTGTCCTAATCTTGACACCTCTTAAGCTAAAATGTATCTTGAAATTAATGTTTGAGGATGTGTCATATTTTGATCAGTATTTGATGCTCTGCATCTTTTTAAAAATCATTTCATCATCTTATTGCTCTTATAACCATCCATCCATCCATCCATTGTGTCAAGAGTATTTGTACATATGTTGCCATGATTGTTTTCAAAACATTTTCTTTCTACTGGAGCCCTTAGTTTCAATTCATTTCCCTGGCTCCCCCCTTCATGATCCCTTGATGATTTAGAATTTTTTTTCATGTCTTCCACTGACTTCTTTCTCCTTCACTCACTCTTCTGTTGTTCACCCCCCTGGGAGGGGGTTATATGCCAATCATTGTGATCAGTTTCCCTTTTCTCCTCCTGGTATCGCTACTTCTTCCTCTTATCCTGCTGGTATCACTAGTCTCATCATTGGTACTGAGGTGTTTATCAGTTCTGGATTCCCTGTGTTGCAAGGTCTTATTTGTATCAGTGTACTTGCTCTGATCTAGTCATATTTATGAGGTAGAAATGGGGTTATGATACTGGAGTGGGCAGTGATGGAGCATTAAAGAACTAGAGGAATGTTGTGTGCTTTGTTAGTGATATATTGCACCCTGGCTGTTTCATCTCTTTCTTGTGACCCTTTTTTAAGGTGATGTTCAAATTGACTACAGATGGATTTGGGGTCTCCACTCCTTCATTTGCATCAATATTATTTTTTATTTAGGGTCTTTGATGCCTGATATCTGATCCCATCATCACCTCATGATCACACGGGCTTGTGCCATGTAGACTTTATTACTTCTAAGCTAGATGGCTGCACATTTATCTTCAAACCTTGAAGACCCCAGCTGGTTACCATCAACTTTCTTCAATGGTACATCTTTTTAATCTAAGTTTTTTTAGATTGTTGTTGAAATTACGCACAGCAAGACTTCCAATCATTCAACATGTTATACAAGTACTATTCAGTGACATTGAACACAGTTTCAACTTGTGAACCCCTCTTGTCTCCTTTCTGAATTGTTCTTCACTGATTCATGGGAATTCATTCTTTCTTAAGCTTTCTCCATATGTGTGTTGTAAGGCCCATTCTTGTCAAGGGGAGTGGTTCTCTCATTTCATACACCTCCTTAAGCTTTCTATATGCTCTTTCAAGTTGTTGCTGTCAATTTTCTCCCCTCTGAGTTGTACTCTTCTAAAGAGCATGATTTTCAATAGAAATACTCTTTACTAGATAAGTCAACCTATTGTATGGTTTAAAGAAGTTTCCAGGGTATAATTTGGTTTGGTGTTTAAGGATTATCTCAGGGCAACATTTTCAGAGGCTCATTCAACCTTCAGGGTTCCAGAAAGCAGAGATGCCATGGAAGCAGAGATGCCAGAAAATTCCAGCAGCAGCTCTCCAGGAGCAATGCTGGCCCTTCTACTCCCACTAGAGGGTTATGATGCCAAAATAAGAACAAAAAACAAACAAAAAATAAGTTAAAAACCATATTGGTATAGAATGCCATGAACATTGATGATTCTGCTTTGTATTCCCCATCAAATCTTTAAATAATTATTGTTCTAATAAAACCTCTGAGTGAAATACTTAGTATTGAGAGTCAATCCCATCCTGTGAGAAAAAAGGAAGCACTTGTTCTTGGCCACAGTTAGGCACACATTCCTTGTTCTTCCTCCTATTCTTGACAATCCACCAATCCTCTATCAGTTCTTCCTACTATTGTGGCTTATATGCTGCTGTGATGCTGGACACTATATTATTGGTATTTCAAATGTTATCAGGGTCACCCAAAGTGAATAGGTATCAGTGAAGCCTTCAGGCTAAGAACAGACAACGAAGAATCCCCATTTCAGATGAAGAAACCACTGAAAACCCTATGCATAGCTTCACAACATTTTCAAATATCCAAGACCAGAGATATTGCTAGCAGACAGTCCCCTCCCATCCAAGGGCAGTTGAAATGTGACTGAAGAGGAGCTGATCTCTTGGAGGGGAGTTGACCATGGTAATGTGAGTGGTTTAACCCCAGGGTTAAGGCCAAATTCAGAAGAGGACTTGGAACAATGGATAGTGCTGATGTCAGATAACCTAGATCACAGCAGAAATTACCTTGTGTTTCATTGACTACATAAAGGCATCCTGCTGTGTGGGCGATAATAAACTGGATAATCTTGAGAAGATTGGAAATTCAGACACTTCATTGTGATCTTCAACTTGTACATGGATCAAGAGGCAGTTGTACAAATAAAGCGATGGAATGCTGCATCATTTAATATTAGGTAAGCAGGGTTATAACGCTTACCATACTTGTGCAATCTATATACTGAGTAAATCATCAGAGAAGCTGGACGATAGGAAGAAGAGTGTGATATCAGGATTGGAGAAAGACTTATTAAGAATTGTATATATGCATATGATACCACCTTACTTGCTCAAAGTGGGAGAAATTGCAGCATTTGCTGGTGAATATCAAAGATTGCAGTCTTCATTATGGATTACACCTCAATGTTAGGAAGACCACCATCTTCACAACTGGATCTGTGGAAGGTGAAGCTGTGCTCCTTGTACATGTGGGACAGGACCCTAACCTTCCAAAGTTTGGGCAAGGTCCCATGGGAAGGGGCTGCCAGGGAACTGATACACCAAATGGTCTAAGTTTTTCCTAAGATAAAGTGGACAGTTTCCCTCCTGCTCCCCGGGAGACTGCTGAAACACAGTGCTCTGCAAATCGTTACTCCCTGATCCTGACCTTATCTTCCCTTCTGTAACATACACAAATTGGCTAAAATATTATTGACCTTTTTGTTTGCCTTTATATAATTGTCAACAAGTTCTTCGTGTAAGAAGTTGTGACAGGAGGTAGGACACATGGAAAATTCTGCGTATAAGCCAGCCTCAAATAAAGAATTGGGTCTGAGGGTCTCTTCTCATTGAGCCCCCTACCTCCAACTCTGTTCCTTTTTTATCTTTAGTCTTACTCAATTGAAACCATGCCCTTTCCTCCCTTGTTCACTTGTGAGCTGACCTTCAGATTAACTGGTTATCTCATAATACATGGAGAAAAGGTGAAGTTGTCAAGGACTTTTTTCTTATTTGGATCCACAATCAATGCCCATGGACACGGCAGTCAAGAGAGCAAAAGCTGTATTGCATCAGGTAAATCTGCTGCACAAGACCTTTTTAGAGTATTGAAGAACAGGGACGTGACCTCCTTTGAGGACTAAGTTGCACCTGACCCAAACCATGGTATTCTCTGTTGCACCATGTGAAATTTGGACATTGAATAAGGAAGACTGTAGAAGAAGAGATGCATTTGAATAGTGGTGCTGGAAAAGTATATTGCAAGTGCCATGGACTGCTTAAAGCAGTGGTTCTCAACCTTCTTAATGCCACAGCCCTTGAGTACAGTTCCCCATGTTGTGGTGACCTCCTACCATAAAATTATTTTCATTGCCACTTCACAACCATAATTCTGCTAATGTTATGAATCGTGCAACCCCTGTGAAAGGGTCATTCAACCCCCAGTGGGATTGCCACCCTCAGGTTGAGAACCACTGCCTTAAAGGACACACTAACCTTAATTAAACAAAATGAGTCCAGAGTGCTCCTTAGAGGCAGCAAGACTTCATCATACATACTTTGGGATATTATTAAGAGAGACCAGTCTCTGGAAAAGGATCTCATGTTCGGTAAAGAGGAGGGATAGTGAAAAAGAAGAAGGTTGGATCAAAACAGCTGCTGCAGCAAGGGGCTCAGGCGCAGGAAAGTAGTGAGCGTGGAGTAGGACCGTGCAATGTTTCATTTTGTGTGCCTGGGCTCCCTGTGGGTCAGAGGCCACTCCAGGGCACCTAAAGTCAGCATTCTCATCCTTTGTGATATGTTATAACATGGCAATGAATGGAGATTCCAGAAAGTGTTACTGTGCTCATGAAGAACCTGTGTGTAGCCCAAGATGTCATACCAGTAACAACAACAACGAAGGCTACCACATGGTTTAAAATAAGATCAGATGTGCACCAGGATTGTAAAACTTTACAATGAGCAAATGTACTGAGAAGCTGGACTGTAAGAGGAAAAACACTGCACCAGGACCGGATGGAAACTGGTTGACAATCTTCAATATGCAGATGGCTAAGTAAGAGGACCTGAAGCACTCACTGATGAAGATCAAAGATAGAGACTTCAATATAGATTACACCTCAAAGTAAGAAAAATAAGCCCTGAGGACCAAGAATAAGAATCAAAATAATGAAGAAAACATTTTATTTTACTTGATTCACAGTTGGTATTCATGAACGCAAGCAACATATTGCATTGGGCAAATTTGCTGCACAATAAAACTTTTAAGAGTTGGAAAGCAAAGATGTCCCTTTGAAGACAAAGGTGAGACTGGCTTGATCCATGATATTTTAAATGACTTCTTATGCATGTGAGAAATGGGTAATGAATAAGAAAAACTGTAGAACTGGTACAAATCAAATTGATGTTGAAGAAGAATCAGTAAATATCATGTGCTGCCAAAAGAACAAACAATTCTGTCTTGAAAGTAGTGCAGCCAGAAGGCTCCTTAGAAGTAAGGATGGCGAGTCTTCATTTCATGATCTCTGGACATGTTCCTAGTTTTTGGAAAAGGACATCACATCTGGTAAAGGGTCCACATAAATGTGGAAGACCCCTGCTGAGATGAATCGATAGACTGCAGCAGTGGGCTCAAACATAGCAAGCATGAGGATGGCCCAGGATAGAGTCTTGTTTGTGATGCTGTTTATAAGACCAGTGTGAGTCAGATCCCGCTTGGCACATAACAACCTTTCACTGAGTCCTGCTCTTATCTGGTTTCATTCATTTGATTTACTTTTAAAAATTTTAGTTTTCATTTTTTTTCATTGGTTGCATAGTTCACTGATCTTCTATTTGTATGTGTTGTAAGCATTTATTATTATAAATTTCTTCCAGTAGAATTTCAACTAATTCTCACAACTGTGGATGAGTTTCATTTTCATTTTAAGTTAGTAAAAATTTTTCCAAGTTCTTTTGTGATTTATTCATAATTAGTTAGAAATATTAGTTCACTGCCCAATATTTGTTGTTTTGTCAAAATTTTTGGCTTATTCCTAATTTGATTTTTTATTTAAAATTCTTTAACGTTTATTAAAATATAACTTGTGACATTATAATGGTCTATCTTGTTCTTTGATAATTTGCTAACTATTGAAAAGGATGTGTATATTGTTATGTGCTATTGTTAGAGTGTTTTACAACTCCCAATTAGGTAGATTGCTTGACAGTATTATTCATGCTTTTTTATCTTAGAGATTTTCTGTTATTATCTTCTCTCGGTTACTGAAAATTAAAATGGTAACTTGTCCCTTTTTACTTTCAGACCTATAATATTTTACTATGTATATTTAAAATCGAACTTTTCTGAGTTCCATTCCTTTTAGAGTTCCATTTCTTCTTTCTGATTGACTTATTTATCATTATGTTACATTTCTTGATATGGTTGGTAGCATTCCTGTGAATTACTGGGAAAGGTGTGAGATTTTACCATGCTTATCAAATTAATAGGTTATTTAAGTGCAATTTTATGGATGCTGACAGAAGGCCAGAGAGTTCTAATTTTAAGACAATGGACATTATTGCTATTGGTGTAGCAAATGATATGCATTTCATGTTCATATCAACTTCCCTTACCCCATTTGAAAGTCACAGAAATGATATGAAAGGTTTCAAGTGAATGTTGTGCATGAGGTGAACCTGTGTCACAGCTAAGGCTCAGGGATTTCAATCTGTTATAATGAGCTAAGGAGGCTGAGCCCCAGTGGTGTAGTGGTTGAGTGCGGGATTGCAGCCCACTGGCTTGGCGGTTAAAATCCAGCAGCAGCTTTTCAGGAGCAAGGTTGGGCCTCCCACTCCCACCAGAGGACAGTGATGCCCCCCAAAATAATAATGAGTTAAGGAAGCATGATCAATCTTTGTCTCTAATATTAATAACATTATATTGTACTATCCAGCAAACATTTTTATCTCCTTCAGAGAGGGGCACATGAAAGCATCTTTAAAAAGATAATCCAGAAGTATCTTTCGCTTTGAGGCATGCATCAGAGATGCCCCATGGAGAATCATCTCCCAGCCATGTCTGGGTGCTTTTTTTATTATTATTTATATGGTACATTTAAAATCTTTTTCCTTTAAAATTATTCTTGTATTTATATTTGACGTACATTTCTACTAGAAAGGCAAGAGTTTATATATAGTATGTATATTATATATACCATCTATGGTATAAGCTATATAATATGCATAGAATATTTATATTTTATATATCACATAATTTATTTTTATATTATGTGATATATAATTAGCCAAGTATCATATTATCACATATTAATACATAATATCAGCATCTAATATATTTCATATTCAAGAATATGTTATTTATACTCTATATTAATTATATCTCATATAAATACTGGTTATTATGATTAATACATTATTCATGATATTTTGTATATTGTATACACATACTATAAATTATTGATTTTAAACTTCAGTCTGAAAACCTCTGCCTTTTATTTATTTATTTATTTCTAGATGTTCAATTAAGATTTATTGAAAATTATAAGCTGAATGGCTGTCATAAAAGTTGTAGTAATCATATTATTATTCATACAAAGTCTTTAATACAATGTTTAATGTACTGAGAAATTTATAATAATGCTGTAGAAAATGGGCAATTATTGAAGTATTTGGGGGTAAGAAACACCCTACTTTCTCCTGTTTTCTTAAAGAACTATAGATTTTTCATCAAATAACTTTTCTTGAGTATTTCTTTATATAATTAGAAATCTTTATGGTCCCATAGTAGGAAATCTGTACATTTTTAATTAAAATGACATGAAGTGTCTTGGGTATTGATTTTAAAGTTCAATATAGTTGAATTCTTTTCTTTCTTTTCTTTTAGTTTTTATTTTATTAAGACTCTTACAACAAACCATGCATGCATTCATTGTGTCAAACACATTTGTACATATGTTGTCTTTTTCAAAACATCTTCTTTTGACTTTAGTCCTTGGTATAACCTCATTTTTCCCCCTCCCTTCCTCCCCCACTCATCCCGCTCCCTGCCACATGTCCCCTTCATAATTTATAAATTCTTCTTCTCCTTCTCCTTTTTCTTCCTGTCCTTGCATTTCTTATACTGAACGCTATCTCTTTTCACCTACTTTTCTGCTGTCTGTCCCCCTGGGAGGGCGACCTTGTGTCATTTACTGTGCTCACCTACCTCTTATGCCTCCCCTCTTCCCTCCCCCTCCCAGTATTGCTGCTCCCTTTATTGGCCGCAGGGTGTTTATCTGTTGTGGATTCTCTGTGTTGTGAACTCTTATTTGTACCATGTTCTGGTTTAGCCAGATTTGTAAGATATAATTGGGGTTATGATAGTCAGGTGGAGAGAGGAAGCATTAAAAACTAGAGGAAGTTTGTGTGTTTCATCGGTTCTATACTCTGTCCTGACTGGCTCGTATCTTACTTGTCACCCTTCTGACAGGGGATGTCCAACTGAATACTGATGGGCTTTGGTTCTCCACTTTGTCTTCATTCCCATTGATAGGATTTTTTGTGTGTTTATTTTGTTTTGGATTTTTGATGCCTGCTACCTGATCCCATCATTGCCTCATGACCACACAGGCTGGTGTGCTTCTTCCATGTCGGCTTTATTGCTTCTCACCTAAATGGCCACTTGTTTATCTTCAAGCCTTTAAGAGCCAAGATGCTACATATTTTGATAGCTGGCCACCATTAGCTTTTGTCACAATACTTGCTTATGCACCCATTTTGTCTTCAACGATTGTGTCCAGGAAGGTGAACATTACAGAGTGCTGTGTTATAGAGTAAATTTTTCTTGAATTGAGGGTGTACTTGAGTGGAGTTTCGATGTCCATCTGCTGCTGTAATATTTTATAAATAAATATATGTACATAGATCTATTCCAACCTCTGCTTTTTTTAATTAAGTGTTTATGTTATAATATTTCAGAGTTTGTGTTGTCCCATTTTCCCTCTTATTTGTTCAATCTGTTCTTTATATTGTTTTCAGTTTTTGGTCACTTTTTCCAATGTAGACAATGTTATTCCCACTTCACATATAATGTAAGGATATCACAACCTCTCTCACCAATATTTATTTTCTTATATTTTCATATATTTCATATATACATATAGTCTTAAATAATGCAATGTTCTTTACCCTTCTGGGGTAAAGAAATTCTTTTATTTTTGACCACGTTTTTCCTAATTTATACTCTTTACTCCTTAATGATCTAAGTTTCTATGTGGTATCATTTACTTACCACTAGAATGATTCCCTGGAAATATCCTGGTAGAACTGCCTTCTAATGATTATTTTATGAGTTTTAGTTTTCTTAACAAATAGTCTTTATTAGATTTTAAATTTTGTGAGCTAATTTTATCTGCCATAGAATTTTGTGTTGACATAGTTTTGTTCCTTCTGAAGTTTCCAATATACTTTTTTATTTTGTACAGTAAAATTTTACCATTTCATTTTAGTAGCTGCATTTTTCACCTATAATAGTTGAATTTTTGCATTTTGAAATAGATATCTTCCACTTTTCTCCTCACTGTTTTGGTTTCCTTACATGTTTGAAAATGTAATATATTTTAATATACTGGGACACTCATCTGTTTTCTATTTCTGGCTCTTTTTCCATTGACTGATTTATCTGTCAGTAGTTTATATATTAGTTTTTCCCTGTGAATTTTTTTTCATAACTGACACTTTTATTTGATGCTAGATGTTATTTTATAGTGTTGAGAACATGATTTTATTGTTCTTTAAGGAGTGCTGTTTCAGCTATTATGAACATGGAGTGCATAGATCTGCTTGTGTTATGTTTCTTTGCAGTACACAGCATAGAAGACCTATGGCTTTCCTATTGCCAAGAGCCAAAGGTCAAACATGCCTCCATGCTTAATCCTTCTTTACCTACTCTAACATCAGTTCTTTTTCCCAGGGAGGCCTACTTCTATCTTGGGTCTGATAACTTATTGTAATGGCCAGATAGAAATTACCAACAATACTTAAATTATGAGTGTTTATGAAGGAAGTCAGGATCCTTAAGTGGTATGGATGCAGTCATTAGACAATAGCAACACAGCCCCATGGTCTCAGGTCAGCTGAGAAGGCACTCCGTACTTTCAGCACTGCTCGCTTAAGTCTCTGTGCCATGGTCTGTAGTGTCTCTCCTCTTGTTCTCTGTCTCTTCAGACAGAGATCTAGCAAGTGGTCTTCCAATACTCCTAAACTTTCTCTCTTTGCTCCTGCTTCAAAAAATGAATCATCCTTATACCTGTTATAAAAACCCTGCTGTTTGAAAACAAGCTATTATGAAAACAATGACCAATCCTCTTTATTACACATGCCCTATTTGCATAGTTCCACTCAATAATTTGATGAATTATAAAGACCTGGGTAGAAGAGGCATATTAAGAAATTTCACTCCAAAGCACAAAAGGGGGGAAAGACATGGGTAGCAGAGGAATAGGGCACTAAGTCACCCAAGAGGAGGGTATTGTTTACATCTCCACAGAAGAGAAAGAGAGGAACCAGACTTCAATCTGGTGTACCAAGATATGAGTACAACATACAGACACAAAGCAGGGAACCAATAGAGATGTCTGCAGGGCCAGTCCCAATCCCAACTATGTGGGCACCCCACCCTCACCCATCTGAAGAATGCACTACAGAGGATAGCACTGAAATCATAGTTCAGGGAGAGGGGCAGATCTGATCAGAGCACACAGGAGCAAATGAAAAGGGAAGGGGAGAGAATGGAACACATCCTGGTTCACCAAGCCCCAAGGACAATATTCCTGTTCAGAGTAGCCAGTGACAGAGAGGACCATAGGGCAGACCCACCATGAGACACAATGTCCCTCACTGACCAATAGAATTCTGAGGGACAACACTGGAGGCAGAGTGTGGAAATTGTGCATGATCTGACCCTAACACACTGGGGAAACACTAAGGCCTTGCAACAGAACAGCAAGGGGAGCAAAGCAATGAAGTCCCCGAGGAATACCAAAAATAGACTTTGGGGCCAGGCTGTGGCACTCCATCAGACACTATTGGAAAACACTACTGTGTTAGTCCGGGTAGACTAGGGGAACAAATTTCATAGACACGCATATGGTTATAAGGAAAGGATTTATATATAAAAGGAATGGAACACTAAGAGAGCATCCCAACCCAGTTGAGTTCAAAGTCTCAAGTTCTATATTAACCCATATGCCCAATATCAGTCTATAACATCTCCTTTCAACCCACGAAGTCACAGGTCAGTGGGTGCAGAGTCCTAGCGCTGGCAGGGATTCCTTCATGACTCCTCACTTCCAGGGCTCAGGGTCCATCAACAGCATCCAGTGGTGGCAGAAGCAACCCATCACTGGCAGGGATCCACACATGGCCTCTCCAACTTTTGAGGTCTGGCTCCATCAGGGCAAAGCTGTGTGGATTCTCCTCTGGCTCCTTAGACACTGCCATCTTGTCTTGTCTGTGATTCATCATCTCTGAGACTAACTCCCAACAACTGGGGAAGAAAGCTTCTCATCTACATGAGAGAAACATTGCGAGATTTCCCAGAAGTCTCAGGAGAAAGCCATGCCCACATAGAGGTCTCATTGTCTACTCAATCTGGTTATCTCCAGATTAACAGGCTAGACTCCACCCCTACATCTCAATCATGAAATTAACATGAGCACATGACTGCCACAGCTAGTAAAGATCAACAAACAGACCTGGAACTATTCATAGTCTTTTCTTTTTTTGTCAATGTTTTTTTTTTCTTGTTTTTGTGCTTTTTATCGTCTTTGAATATCTGTCTATATGAGATAGGCTGAGTAAACAATCCAGAGGAGAAAACAATGATATGGGGAGGAGGAGGCAGGGGAAAGGAAGTGGGTGTTAACAAATTCAAGGAAAATAGAACAACAAATGATCTAAAATCAATGGCAAGGAAGGTATAGGATGTCTGGTGGGGATTAATCAAGAGCAATGTAGCTGAGAGGAATTAATGAAACCTGAATGAAGGCTGAACATGATAGTGGAACAAGCAGAAAGTAAAAAGAAATAAAGGAAAGGACTTAGAGGCAAGGACCTTTATAGAGGTCTAAATAACAGGCATGTATATATGTAAATATATTTATACATAACAGTAGGGGAAAAGATCTATGTACATGTATTTATATGTTGAGTATTAAGGTAGCAGATGGACATTGGACCTCTACTTAAGTACTACCTCAATGAAGAACACTTTGTTCTAATAACAGTATTTTGTGGTGCTCACCTTCCCGACATGATCGCTGAAGACAAAATGAGTGCAGAAGCAAATGAGGTGAAGAAAGCAGATGGTGTCCAGTTATCAAAAGATATAGAGTGTGAGGTCTTAAAGGCTTGAAGATAAACAAGTGACCATCAAAGACCCAGAACAAAAAAATCACATCAATGTGAATGAGAGGGGAACACATAGTGGAAACCCAAAGTTTATCTGTCGACAATTGGACATCCCCTTACAGAAAGGTCATAGGAAGAGATAAACCAGTCAGGATGCAGTACTGCACAGATGAAACATACAATGTTTCTCTAGCTCTTTAATGGTTCTGCCACTTCCCACTGTCATGACCTCAATTTTACCTTACAAATCCAGCTAGACCAGAGCGTGCACACCTATACAGATAAGCACTTGCAACACAGGGAATCCAGGCCAGATGAACACCTCAGGACCAATAATCAGAGTAGTGATACAAGTGTACGGTGAGGGGAGAAAGAGGGAACCAATCACAATCATACTCTTACTTCGTTAAGGTATGCACCTGGCAAAGGTATGTTGGGTTTCATGGGATTTCTATTTCCAATTGTTTGAAGTGGAGTTATGTCACTTTCCACAGTGTTTATTACATGGAAGACCCACTAGCTGTGTATGAGTCTTCCAAACTCTCCACTCTCACATCAGAAATTGTTGTTCGTCTGTTTGTGTGCGAGTGTGTTTGAACTGGACTCTTCTTGTTGGTGTAGAGTGATAGTTATCTCAGTGTTGTTTTGATTTGCAACTTCCAGGTTGCTACTGATAGAGAACATTTGTTCCTGTTTGTTAGCCATTAGAATGTTTTTATTGTGTGTGTGTGTAAAAATTGACTCATTGGAACTTAGCAACATATATCTAATTTAAGAAGTAATCAGCAAAATGTGTTTAAATACATTTACTTCATTCTCATAATGCCATTTTCAACAAAGTGGAGAATCAAATGATAATACCAAAAGATGAATTATTAAGAACTATAAATATAATGATGTAAGTGGGATACACATTAAGAGTAGTATAATCAACTCAAATCAGGTGATGAAAGAGAAGATAATTAGATATAATGATAAGAAATAAAATCAGACTATTTTATCTCTGCTTATATTAGAGAGTCAATGCCTAAAGAAAATATATGCAATGCCTGAAGGAAATAGATAATTACAGTATTTAAGTGTATAATTGTGGATGCAAGTGCTAGTTAAATTAGAACATCATGGAAAACCTTCACATTACAAGAAGAATTACAGATGAAACCAAGCAAGGAAAAAACCCAGGAGATCACAGTTTAGGATATTAAAGGAAACAAAGTGTTAAAATATTGATTTGACTAAACATCTTCCTCGTGTAGATGTAGATGTGGGATAAACTCATTAAATGCAAATATTTAACCTATAAATGTAAGTATTCATTACAAATCAACTTAAAAGTAAATTATTCTAGGAGACAGGAGAATAGAGCCTCTAGATAGCAAGCATGGGAAGATCACCTCACAACTACCAGAGAGGTTCCACTAGGACCGATATCCGGCATTTCCTAGCAGGAAGAAGTTTAACTTAAACACTAAGTAGGCCCAAGTTTCTTGAAATGGGAGAACAGCAACACCTGCTCACGGACTCCCTCTTCCCATTGACCAAGCTCTTCCCCAACACCATCAAATATTCCCCGGCTGCAGTGGAATGCAGCCAGCCAAACACCTTACCCCACTGGCCTCTGAGCCTGGGGTATAGTGCACATCAGGCGGAAAACCTGGTGCAGGCATCCTCAGAAACTAAGCTATACTTTTCGCTACTTCCCTCCTTCCTCCTTTCCTGTTTAGTCTGAGGTGTCACACTCTCTATCTAGCATACGCGTCCCCACAGTCATCTACCCAATTAGCAAGAATCCCCACCCACAGGGCAGTTTTATTTTTCACTTTTCAAGTTTTTTGTTATTTTGTACTTTTGCTCTATTATAATACTTTAAAATTTTTTCTGATACTTTTCCACTGTCTCCATCAGTGTCTGCTTCTCATGTGACTTACCCTCGTGAAACTATGCAGCCCCCACAGCAAATTAGGCAGGTCTGAAAAAGCCAAGGGGGGGTGGGGAGGGAATCAATATTCCATAGGCAAAATATTCGGTGATGCAGGAAGCCCCACAAAAGGTGAAAGGAATACACAAACTCACCGTACCAAAAAATCACTGGTTGACATTGAGATATTTCTAGAAGTATGTAATCAGGAATCAATGGTGCTGAAGGAAGAAGTTCACAGTGTACTGAAGACTAAAACAAAGATCCAGGAATTGATAGACTCTTTGAAATTGAAATTTAGTTGAATCTTGGACTCCAAGTTGAAATATTTCAACAGGATGATGAACACTGGGCACATTCATTAATTTATGCCAGGAAATTTGAAAGAAAGCTGCTTGGCCAAGTTTATTAAAACTAAAGACCAGTTCATGATGGTGATGATTCTAGCTTTGTGAGATTCTCATGTATTATTTTCTTCTATTATTGCCCATGATGAAGTTTTCACCGGTTATTTTGAACACTCACAAGACTCAAGATTTTTTATATTACCCCCATTTTTGAAGATAAGGAAAATGAGGATTAGAAAGACTAATTGCTGCTCTCAAAATTACGTATTAACAACTCAGTTACCACATAGGAATCAGGGCTAACTTCAGAGTTAATCTGACCAAAATCTCCCCGAGTTCAGCTGAGTTTCAGTTAACTCTCCCTGAATAGAGGTATGCCATTTCTCCACTACATGGAACCACATCACACAACTTTTTTTTCAAGTGACAAATTTGATATAAATTAGCAAACTTTATTACTATAGTTTGTGATTTTATGTACACGCAATCTTGTTCTCCTGAAAGATCCAATTAAGATTACATAAAGGTTTACAACCATCCTGTTGTGTAAACGGTTCAACATTCCAACAAACTCGATAAACATTTTGCCAATCACTAATTAAAATGCTGGCTTCAAGTACAATAACCTGGAGTCAGTCTGCATTCACATTTCTATTAAAGGCTAATGAATACACAGCTAAACTAATTTAGTCAAATTGTTTCTTCATTGTGCTCAAAGTTAAAACTAACAGTTCAGCTTTAGCCCTGAGTCTTTTAAATTATTTTTCCTCCCCTATTGAGTAAAAGTCTAATTAAAAGCTTTTAGTCTTTCACATTGTGCGGGCTGCTAAGTGATATTGTTTAGTCCTAGGGGATTCAATTATTACTTGCCTTTAAAATATTCAATTCTAAAAGGATTTTTTAACCCCCTTTGCCTAGCAGCATTTGTGCTCTAAAACTTAATCTGATAAATAAGATTATTAAATGGTGAAACAGAAGAAAACTTGTCTTTTAAGAATTCGGTATGAGATTTTAGTTCAGTCATAAGGTGTATTGACTACTTTTTGCAGCAAAGTTTCAAGATAGAATTAGTGGAGACATCAAAAGTTTCTATGTCCCATTGTAGTCATAATGAGTTCAACTGTGACTATTCACAAGCAATGCCAGCTATGTGCTTAGCAGGCTTCTATGAATACGGGGACTGCATTAGGAAATTAAGAATTTTAATAATACAACAGTAGAACATCAAGACCACACACACCCTTTCTGAGCATGGGGTGCTGTGTGACTACAGAGGTCATACACCAACCACACAGAGTGTGTAGACTTTGAAAAGCTCATATCCCATTATCGTTACTTTAAATTAAACTGACTTTCCAAGGAGCCTTTAGAGGAACTGATTTTTCCCCTACATTTTTCAGGTTAGAGACCTGAGGGTGCTGAAAACTTCAAGTTCTGTTCTTTATTCTGTAATGATTACCTCTGAAATATGCCCAATCCAATCCCATAGGATTGTGTTTGTTGCTAAAGATACCTTGCAGGGAATGGGAATTTTCTGCTTGATAGATACCTTACCAACTATCCCAACTTTGCAATTCAAACTCATACCATTTTTAGAGTGATTAGGGACTAGTCTGGCCCTTAGTACTAATTCATTAGTACTATTGAAGTATAAAGAACTACCTAGTCACGCATGTAGTCCATGACTCTTGAATCCCAAAAACGGTCTCCAGGTATCTTGAAAGACCCAGCTGAACCTACAGAACTCTAGTCACTCCACCAGCTTCAGAAAAACTCTTATTTTTGCAACTTGGCCTATAAAGCTGTTAGTTCAGGTTGACTAGAGGAACAAATTCATAAATACTCATATGTGTATAAGAAAGAGCTTTATATAAAAGAGCAGTTATATAAGGAGAAAATATCCCCGCCAAGTCCAGATCAAGTTCATAAGTCTGAAATTATCCCATGTGTCTCACACTAGTGCATAAATCCCCCTTTAGACACACATAGCACATACAATGATGTCAAAGGTAGGATGATCATAGGCCAGCGGGTAGAAGCTCTTGTGGATCCAGTGGCAGTGGAAGCATCTCAATGCTGAATGGGTCTCCATGTGTCTCTTCCAGATCTCTGAGTGTCTCAACAATAGGAAAGGGAAGGCAGAGAGAGCAGGTCTGGCCTCCAGTGAGTTATCTATATCCCTTGCACCTCCAAATGAGATCCATCTTCAAGCTGTGACCTGATTGACAGGTCTGACTCCACCCCTTTGCTCAAATTGACAGGAGATTATGTGACAGCCACAAAAGCCCTGACAAGCAGAAGGCAATCAGTGTATTTTAGTCAGAATTGCCTCTTGGATTCTCACTTTCTCCCTCTAACAATGTGATCAGAAACTTTTTCTCTTTTGGTTCTTCTAGTTCTTTTGTTTTCCAGAGGAGCAAGTAGTGTGTAGAAATTGAAACTTTTGAATACTATAGAACTAAAAAAAATATGTGTGATATTAAGTACTGAAATATTTTAGTGTTTAGATAACTGTATAAGTTAGAAACAAACTAAAATATGAAAATATTTTCAAAGAAATTACTTCTTTAAAAATGTATACATGTCGCTGGTTTCTTTTTTTGGTGGGGGGGAATACTGCACTCTGGTGGGAGGCCCAGCCTTGCTCCTGGATTTGAACTGCCAGCCCAGTGGACTGCTGTCCCGCACACAACCACTATGCCACCAGGGCTCAGCCTCTCTCTGGTTTTTAGAACCATGATATGATATATTCAATATATTTATTCCACAGTTACAGTGGGTCTTATATAAATTAGAACATGTAAAAATATATGCCTATGTAGAAATCCTTGTAAGCTATGAGTCCTTGAATAAATTATTTGAATCGTTCCTTTATATAGGGGTACTAATAGTCATGTCATAGTGGTGTGGTGAGCATTCAATTTTAATAATGAGGGGCCTTCAAAGAGTTTGTAGAAGATGGAATTAAAAGAAAATGAAATTTTCCCACTATGTAAACTCCCCTGGTATATATAAAGTACTTAGAACAGTATCTGCTAAGTTACATGAATAATTATATTATTTATAATATGCTCAGTAAAATGCTACCTAAAGGTAGTTGAGCCTCTAAAAAGAGTTCTTATTTCCATTCTTTAAGTCTTCTTTCTAATAAAAATAGTGTATCAGTGTTACAAGTAGTCCTCCTTCCTACTGCCCTTAACATGCCCATCCACAGCAGTGTGTTGTTCCTTTGTCCCATAGCTCTCTCTTAGTTTTCTATTCACTTGTATAAGGTTATCTAAGCATTAAGGTAAGAATAAGTAAGCTCAGAGTGAAACTGAAGGGATCTGCTAAGAGTGAAGCAGACAAATTTTGCTATTTAATCTCTTCAGATTTTGTTTGAACTGATTGAAATATTGGCAATTTTGCTCCTTTCCACACACTAGATTGTGCTCTCAGTAATTAAAGTAGTTAATTACTAGACTACTAGCTAAGTGAACATTACAATATCTCAAGGGATTTTGTGAAGATGAATTACATATTGAATGTGAACTTTTTTCTGGACATAGTGATAAATGCATTCTTGGTCTTATGACTGCTGATTTGCATACTAATTTTATTAGGTTTTAAAGTCCAAGAAATAAAACACATAGCTTATATTTATACCAGAGCCCTGGCGGCACAGGTTTAATCATTTGGTTGCTAGCCTGAATGCCAGCAGTTCAAACCCAAGAGCCAGTCTGTGGGAGAAAGATGGGCATTCAGCATAGACAAATTTATAGACTTGGAGCCTCTATGGGGGGCAATTTTCCCTTGTCCTGTAGGATTGCTGAAATGCAAGGAGATGGGTTTCCATGAATTAAGGGCTACCTTTTGCCACTGAGGAATGCTGACATTTGCTGACCACTTTGTGTTTGAGTGGAACTTTGTTCCATTGGATTTTCAATAGTTGACTTTTCAGACATTGATAGTCCAGCCTTTATTCAACCGTACCCATGAAGGGAATTGAACTTCCAAACACTTGGATTATTGGCTGTGAGTTTACCATAAGTCCAGTATTCTGTGAGCACATTCTCTGAGGAGAAGAAAAAGGATCTATATAATAGCAGTTTGCAATGTGAGAATTATTGGATTGTCTCTACAATGGCAAGTTGTCCAAGAAGGCCAGGAACACTGCGAGTTACAGGAGAAGCTCATTTTAATATTTAGTGGTTTTGTTTAGTTATCTTCAACTTTGCAAAGGAAGTAACTCAGGTGGCTAACACTAAAGAATCCACTTAAATGTTTTATAGTATAGGCCTGAACTAAGAACTCTTGTAAGTTCTATAATCTATCATAAGGTATTGGTTATGTATTCAATTATCTTTTTTTGGGGGGGTCAAACTACATACATATTTTTTCCATGTGAACAGACTCTTGTCACTAATTGTGTAACTCAAATATAGATCAAAATTAGAGCTACAAAATTATCAAGTCAGCAAAATCAGAATTACTGGAAATTTTGTAAAATAACTTGAATCACTCCTCTTAAAAACTTCATTTTCATGTGTAATTTTCTTGGCTCAGCTTCCTTTTTAAATATCTCTTCTTCTGTGTTTCTAAAATACCCAAATTATCTGAAAAAAAAAACCCAGAAATTTCATTGATTTTAATAGTGTGCATATAATTTGCATTCCTATCCATTGCATACTACATTAGCATAATGAAGATTTTTGCCACTTCTTTTTACACAGTTGCGGAGAACTCCATCCTAAGCCTATGAAGAGTTTGTTTCCTCCAGACTTCGCAGCCCTTCCTACATCAACTTATACAACATTGCTTGCATTATGAAACCTTAATCACTCATGTCTCTCATTTAAAGTTTATAATGAAAGTAATTAGGTCAAAATGACTTTATAAACTCTCCTTACCATCACCAATGCTACCTTAACCAAATTTTCACAAGAAAGGATAAGCACAAAGTATCCTGCAATTTACTCTTATGGGAATTTTTACACAATCTTAGTTTCAGTTTCAATAAGCTGCGACATTCAGATGGAAACCTTTTGGGAGTAGTTAATGGCCAAAATAAATTCCCTTATTACCCCCAGTAAATTATCAACTTGCAAACATAAAACTACCCAAATAACAGTGAAATTAAAATGTAATTGAATGAGATTTCAGTACAGAAGAACTGGTGAAAGTTTCTATTGAAACAGAATTTTAATTTGTTTGCCAAGTTCTTAAGTCTTCAGACAGCTACATTTTGGTGAAAAGAGATCATATTCATGACTGTCTGGTTGTTAGCTTTCATTGTATTACTTTAGTCCCTTCGGAAAATTTTAAGTCTTAAATATAGTCACTTCTGTTTTTAGATAAACCTAGCATTCTCCAATTTTTTCCATAATTGCCTTTTTAAAGGGTACTTCTTCCCAGCATGGAGTCATAGCACCACTTGGGACTCTGAGATCTTTTTAAAGACAACAATAATGTTATCAGAGAGGATGACTTCATGAACAGAAGAACATCTTTCCAAACTCTAAGTATATTCCTAAATGTTTTTATTGGTATTATAACAAGAGGGTTCTTGAAGATTTTCATCAGCTCACAGAAGGCCTAGTCATAATAATTGATTCATATAAAAGTCTAGTTCTAGCAAGAACTGGGACTCTCTAGCTGACATCAGAAAGGAAACTTTCATTACTCTTTTTATTACAACACCTGCAATAGATCTCAGTCCCAGAATTAGCCCCTTCTCTAGGGACTCCTGATTCTCCAGGGATGATTTTATTCAAGATTGGTCTTAGAAATCAAGGTCTTAGTGCTGAGTATGCTTTTTTTTTAATTCGACTATGCTTTATTTTAAGTCCACTCCATTGTCCGAGTGGAGGAATATATATGTGTTTACTAGCCTGTGTAGAAATACATGCCTATCAATATTTGTAATGTAGCCATCTGTATCTACATATCTATTAACTTTAATTTGGTTTCTTGCTGAGTTTTCCAGCTATGATACATTACCATGTAAATCATTTTAGCCTCTTCCACTTGCTGATCTACAAATTTCTATTCCCTCTGTGAGAACCTGACTCTCCCCATTTGCCATCTATTTATTTCATTGTTCAATTACAGTATACATGTATAGAAGAATCAAGTTTGTGGAAAACAATATCATTAGGAATTGTATAATATTTATGTGCAATTCTATTGCCTTCAAGCTTATAGACTTCATTCATTTTGAAAACCATTCCAGTCAGCACCTTTCACCCTCCCCTTTCATGAAGCTGCTGCATCCATTTGTAATATAGTTAGAATTACTAGCCACACTAAAGTCTTTTCTGAGATCCATGGAACTCCTAAATAATGTTTAGTCTGCATAGATTGTTATTTATTCTTTGTGTTGTAAAGTTCAATAGATTCTGGAAAATGTATACCATCATAAGTCTACCATACACCATCATGTATAGAATAACTTCACTGACTGAAAAGCTCCATGTGCCTAATTGTTAGTCTCTGTGTCTCTTTCTCTCTGTAAGCCACTGACCTTTGATCATATCTATGATTTTACCTATTTTGTATGTTAGATAATTTGAATACTACAGTGTATAGTCTTTTCAAACTGATGTCTTTCACTCAAGAATATACATTTAAAGTACTTCAATGTCTGTTCTTGACTCAAAAACTCGTTTATTTTTATTGCTAAATATGTCCTTGTATGGATGTACTGCAGTTTGCTGATTCACAAATCTATGGAAGGACACTTTTGATGCTCTAAATTTTAGGCAATTATGAATAAAGTAGTTATAAATATCCATATACAAACTTTCATGTGGGCATAACTTTAAAACCTTTTAAAAAACCTTTTGTTGTGAAGGTTTACAAAATAGATGTCAGTTTTACATACATCACTTCATACCTATTTTATTTAATCTCATCCATTTCAATTCCCTCAATGTAACATCACTCATCTCACTTTCATCCTATTGTCCTGTTTCGATCCCTTCTTCTATGCTAAGACTCTCTCCTTTGTCCTTCAGTCAATTTGGCCCTTTTGCTCTTAAAGGATTCATTATTCTAAGGTATATGAACCATACTAGTGTTATCATTCCTTTTATATAACTTCTGTGGTTCAGTTGAAAATTGAATCATGGAGATGAGTTGAGCTCCAGACCTGAAGGATAAACTTAGGGTCATGGCTTTGGAATTTTACTAATCTCTTTCCACACAGTAAGTATCTTTTAGGATCTTGAGTTTTTGTCTACATTTTTCTACTACTGTCTCCAGGACTTTCTAATATGATCCTTTTCATAGATGTTGGTAGTAGTAGCGAATGGTGTCTGTATAGTCAATCGGTCCTTGGATTAATGTTTTCCATGAACCTTACCATTTTCATTCTTCTTCTTATTGATAGCAAGTAAAAAGTAACCTGGGTCCTACATCATCCAAGAGTATGGTCCTGGGCCTTCAGGCCCCAATCACTAATTCTTTCAGGTGTTTGGTTATGTCTAACAAGTTTTAATAAGCTTGCTTTTGGTATGTTTCACCACATTTTTTGATATTAATTGCAACAAAGGTAAGTGCACATACAAAATGTCCTATGTCTAACATAAATATGTATTATTGCGGGGTATCCTTCCACCCTTTCTTGCACACCCATGGAGCCTTCATGTCTAAGGATCCACACCTAGAAAATAAGCATTGTAGAATTGTGTACATGACAACATCTACCTCTTTTACCTCTGTTGAAATTCTATTTTCCCTTGACTCTGTACCTCTTGCTATCCTCTCTTAGTGAATTTCCCTCCCTTTCTCTGGAGCTTGTACTTGTTTGCCTGTTCACCTGTGACCTCCCCCAGCTTCCCCTCCCATCCCTGTTGTTACTGCTGTTAGGTCTCATCAAGCCAGGGCCAACTTACAGCAACACTATTCAGTAGAGTGAAACACTACCCCTCCTGCATCATCCCCACAAGTGTTCTTCTATTCAGGCCCATGACTGCAGCCAATTCATCTCATTGATGGCTTTTCTCTTTTTTGCTGACCTTGACCTTTACCAAGGCTGAAATCCTTCTCTAGGGAATAGTCTCTCCTTACAACATGTCAAAAGTACATGGGATAAAGTCTTCCCAATCTTGCCTCTAAAGTATATTCTGGCTGTACCTTTTCCAAGACAGATGTTTGTTGTTTTGCTTGTCCATTGTACTTTCAATAGTCTTCACCAGCACCATCATTTAAAAGCGTCCTTTTTCATACTGATGTGATTCTTGTTCTTTGATGCTTGGTACCTGCTCCCTTCGATCCCTTGTGATCACACAGGTTGGTGTGCTTCTTCCATGTGGGCTTTGCTGCTTCAGGGCTAGATGGTTGCTGGTTTACCTTCAAGTCTTTAAGACCCCAGATACTTTATCATTTGGTAACTGGACACCCTCAGCTTCCTCCACCCTGTTTGCCTCTCCACCATTTGTCTTCAACGATAATATCAGGAGAGTGGGCATGTGATGTTATGACTTTTGCTCTATAGCTGATTCTTTTCATACCTCATGGTCACACAAGCTAGTGTGCTTCCTCTATGGTAGATTTTATTGTTCCTGAGCTAGATGGCAGTTTGTTTACCCTAAAGCCTTTGAGACCCCAGATGTTATATGTTTTGATAGCTGGGCACCGTCAGCTTTCTTCACCACTCTTGCTCATGCTCCCACATGTTCACAGTGATCTTTTCTGGAAGGTGGGCACACTGTGATAGGGTGTGTGGAGATCCAAGGCACATTTGTGGGCAATTGGGCACCCCCTTACAGAAGAATCACAGGGATGAGAAGGATCAGTCAGGGTGCAGTAAAGTAGCCATGAAACATACAACTTTCCTCTAGCTCCTATAGGTTTTTTCCCCCCAACTATCATGACCTGAATTCTATCATACAAATCCAGCTGGACTAGTACAGCTGTACACTGGTACAGATGGGAACTGGAAATACAGGGAACCCAAGGCAAATGAACCCCTCAGGACCGGTAATGAGAGTGGAGTTACCGGATAGGTAGAGGGAAGGTGGGGTAGAGTGGGGTAGCCAATTACAAGCCAACAACACATAACTTCCTATCTGAAGGACGGACATCGGAGAAGTGGGTGAGGGGAGACTTAGGTCAGTATAAGATATGACAAAATAATTATAATTTATAAAGTATTAAAGGTTGGTGGGGGAGGCTGAGTAGGGTGGGTAGGGAGAAGATGAAAAGCTGATACCACGGTCTCAAGTGGAAAGCAGATATTTTGAGAATGATGGCAGCAGCAGGCATGTGAAGGTGTTGGCATAGTATATGCTTGTATGAATTGTGATAAGCAATGCATGAACCTCCAATAAAATGATTTAAAATGTTTTTAAAGAAATTTTTTCAGTCTTTCTTATTCAATGTCTAATCTTCACATACATGGGAGGTGCAAAACATGGAAAAATCAGGAAACATCATGTTTAGCAATCTTACAAACATAAATATTGAGTAACATAATTCTAACAGGCTATTGCTGTTGATTTCCTTTCTTGGTATGTACTGTGTGTAAACGTATGAAGCATGATTCTTGAGAACATGAAACTGATGTGCTGCCTACTGCATTAAGAAGGCAGATCACTGTGTGTCTTTGAAATCTAGAAGCGATAATAATCCCTCCAAGACTCCTAATCCCTTACATCTGAATAGGAAGCTGAGTGGGTGGGGGGGAGGAGAAATAGCAAAACTGAAATGAACTTGGAATCTATAGTGACAAGTTCATCTGAATCAACTACAACAAAAGAGCAAGTTTCACATTCTCTTCTGATGATTACTTGGGTCTTTTCTTCCTTTATTTACTCTCTTTTTAATGCTTTTTGCTTTCTTCATGGATGATATTCTTGATGTCCTCTCACAACTCCTCAGGACTTATGTCTTTAGTGGTTCATGCAGTAAATCCTTCCTTGAAATATTTTTGAAATTTGGGTGCGGATGTACATTGGTATTTGTGGATTTCTTTTCATTTCCTTCAGCTTCAAGCTGCACTTATGTATTATCAATCATTGGTGAGTTCCATCATCAGTCCCATGCCTGCTTTTAGGTGCTGATGTTAACCTTCTCCTTTGTCTCTTCCCATAGAGGTAGTCAACTTGATTTCTGTGTATCCCATCTGAAGAACTCTGCATATATAGTTGCCATTTATTGTAAAAAATAAAAGATAATTGCTATGAATCAGGTGTGTTAGTCTGGGTAAACTAGAGAAATAAATCCATATACACACATGTGAATATAAGGGTAATATTTATATACAAAAGGAATAGGACATTAAGAAAGCTTCCCAACCCAGTCCAATTCAAAGTCATAAGTCCAATATTAGTCCATATGTCCAATATCAGTCTGTAATGTCTCCTTCCGACTCACGAGGTCACAGGTCAGTGGGTGCAGAGTCCTGGCGCTGGCAGGGGTCTCCCCATGGAACCTCCCTTCCAGAGCTCAGGGTCCATCAACAGCATCCAGTGGAGGTAGAGGCAACTCAACACTGGCAGGGCTCTCCACATGGCTTCGCCAGCTTCAGAGGTCTAGTTCCATCAGGGTAAAGCTGTGTCGCTTCTCCTCTGGCTCTTACAGCTCCTTGGGAGCTGCCATCTTGTCCGTATTTCATCATCTCTGAGAATAACTCCCAACAATGGAGAGATAGCTTCTCATCTCCACAAAAGAAATATTGCGAGATTTCCCAGAAGTCTCAGGAGAAAGCCATGCCCACACAGAGGCCTCATTGACTACTCAATGGCTATCTCCAGATTAACAGGCTAGACTCCACCCCTACATCTCAATCATGAAATTTATATAAGCACATGACCACCACATCAGGCATTGGTTTTGCAAAATTTTATCATGCAATCTCCAGTTTCTTTTCTACCATCAAAACTATATTTTCCAACTCCTGCCCTTTGATTCCAACTTTAGCATTCCAATTGATAATAATTATTGATGTATCTTGATTGCATGTTTAATCAATTTCTTACTGAAGACATTGGTAGAATTCTTAAATGTCTCCATCTTAACTTACCACTTGTGACAACTATCAAAGAATGTTTCTTTTAGTTGGAAAATATTTTTCTTGGATTTTAACAGTAGTGGTCTCATACAGTATTTGTCCTTTCCTCCAGAATCATCCATATTATCAGGTGATTTGCTGATTCATGATTACTCTTTAACATTGGGTATTATACCATTATGCATGTACCAAAATTTAAAATTTGTCATATTTATCCTTTCTTCCACTGATGGACATTTAAGTGGTTTCCATTTTTTGCTATTGCAAACTTTGCTGTCAGAAGCATTGTTGTAGATATGTCTATTCATATTGTGACTTATTTCTTTAAGGTCTATAAAAAATAGAGAGATTTGGGGGTCCTACAGAATTTCTGTTTCCACCTTTTTGAAGTAATGCCAATCCATATTTTCTCATAATCAGTATTCAATCCACTTCTTCAGGATAATTGTCTGGCTCTATTTTATTTAATTTCCTCTATCTAAGTAATAGGGAGTTTGTGCAGCATGTTTGCTTAGTCTGCTACTGTTTCATTTTGATAAATATTTTTAGAAGAATAATTTATGGAGTTTTGATACACTATATTTTGCTTTATAATAAATTGCCAAGCTAAAGTATATATATATTTACGATATATATTATAACGTAGTTATATATTTTTTATTTCTATGAAATATTTTCACTAGTATTTTAGTGAGATGGGGAATCTGTCTTAAACTTTTAATAGTCAATCGGGTGAGGGCTTACAAAGAGTTTATATTTTCTTTCAACAATTTATACACATTTTGTTTCATGTCAATCACCTCAATATAACAGTGTTTTTCCTCACTTTCTCCCTGTGCTTTGCTGTTTGCATTTCTCCTTCTTTCCTTATCTGTCTGAACTTTTTCCGTGAATGCGTTGCCCTTTTGAGCTCTAATAGTTGATTATTCAAAAGTATGCAGACCTCTCTATTGCTGTTGCTCTTACATATCTATTATGTGTCTGAAAACTGAGTTTGATGGTGAGTTTATCTTCAAACCAAAAGGTTGACCAAACTCTATGTGCCTTCAGGCTTCCCCTAGTTTCTAGCTAACCTATCAGCCTTGTCTTTTTCTTGATTTGGGTTTGACTCTCCCATGTAACTTATGACTTTCAGAGCAAGTTGGTAGTGGTAATTGTGTACCATCTAGTCCTTCTGGTTTCAGGTAGGGGAGACTGAAATTTTCAGAGTCCTTTAATGCCTTGGACTATTTGATTCTGTGCCTCTTTGATTTTCTTCACTTTTCTTTCCCCCAGAAAGGGAGAGACCAATTGTTGCACCTGAGGTGGCCACTCAAAAGCTTTTAAGGCCTCATGTAACACTCACCAAAGTAAAATGTGGACTATTATCTTTGTGAACTCTATTATGCCAAAGACCGTAATGTCCCCTGAACCAGAGTCCTGACCTCGTAGGCTCTCCATCACTAGTGTTTTCAGTCCATTTCTTTTGGCATTTAGTTATCCTGATGTATGTGTACTGGTGTCTCATTTATTTTGGTATTTGTGTAGTGGTATTTTATTTTACAAGTGACTTACAAATAATGTTGAGCCATTTTACTTGTTCATTTTCTATGCATATCTTCTTTTGTGGGGTTCCTATTCAAACATTTTATTTTAATTGCTTCATTTGTATTCTTATTTTTGTAGTGTTAAAACTTACCTATTTGGGATATCAGTCATTTAGTAGATGTTTGCTTTGAAAATATTTTTCTCAGTATGTGGCTTGTCTTTTTGTTCATTTGACAGCATCTTTTGGCAAGTAGTAATTTTTGATATTGACAAAATTCCACTTATTAATATTTTATTTCATGAGTTATGCTTTAGATATTATATCTAAAAATGAATAGCCAAACCCAAGACCACCCACATGATCTCCTACAGTAGATATAAAAGTTTTACAATTTTGCACTTTACATTTAGGTCTGTTACCTATTTTGACTTAATTTATTTTAAAAGTAGAAAGAAGTATTTAAGCCCAATTCTTTTGGACATGGACAGTTTGCATAAAAGATCATGCTTTCTCCACTCATTTCTCTTGTCACTTTGTCAAAAATGTATTGGCTATATCTGTGTGGGTTTATTTTTGTTCCATTAACCCAAGTTTTTGTTTTTTAACAGTATCATGCTGTCTTGATTACTGTACTTTATAGTAAGCTTTGAAGTTGAATCATGTCAATTTCCAACTTCATTCCCTATATATTCATTCCTTTTTCCAGTTTTTTTCTGTGTCTATAATTTTTTTATATCTATGAGAGTGTTTTCTGTATCTATGAAAAGAGGTCTTTAAAAAGCTCTTGAAAATTGGAATAAAATATAATGTGCTTTTTCAGGAACTTTTTAAAGTCTCTTCATAAATTTTATATGTGATTTGCTAGATTTATGTCTAGATATTTCACTTTTTCTGTCAATGTAAATGCTAGTGTTCCTTTAATTCAAATTTTAGTTGCTAATTTGTGGTACAAAAGAAAGAAAATGTCTTTTATGTATCAACTTTGTATTATGTCACCATAATAAAAATTTCTGAAAATATGCCCTGTAAAGATTATAGCCAAGAAATTCTCATGAATCACTTGTACTGGGTCGCACATAGGGTCACCATAAGTCTAAATCAAATCAATGGCAGTAGGTTTGGGATTTTATTCTGTAACCAATCTCTAAAGCCACTTTAACACCAGGAGTGTACTTTGTTCATAATTCTTAGGTGGCTTTCCACATAGACTATCTATTAGTAAAGACAATTTTATTTCTGCCTACTCAAACTGTAAACTTTTTCTTTTCTGTTAATTTTTCATTGTGAATTAGGAATTTACATATCACATTATCATTTCTTCATTCAACATTGCAAGCAATGTATCACACCTCCCAAGGACTGGTCTTACCCTTCCCACACACTTATTTTGCCTCTCTCCCACTAGCAAAATATTATCTTCCCCTTCATCCATCCTCTAGCTTATTATTTCCCCTTTCTCCCTTCCCTTCCCTCTCCAGATAATCATCAAAATCTGTTTCTTTTAGAATAAAATCCTTTATTTAATTGTCCTTATAGCAGTGGTCTCATGAAGCATTTGCCCTTTGGGGATTGATTAATTTTATTCAACATAATGTCATCTAAATCCTTCCATATTATGAAGGGCTTCACAATTTATCATTTTTTAAAAAATATATTCTCTGTGTGCCAGCATTTCTTAGCCATTCCCCCACGAATGATAACTTAGGTTGTTTTGATTTTCCTGCTACTGCAAGTAGTATATACCCTAAGACTACAGCCCAAGTTATTGCATGCACCCTCATGTCCATCACAGAACTATTTACAGTAGAGGAATGACTGGGCAATATGTTATTCCTGGGGTGAAGTGGTGTCGCATAGTTCTTTTGATATGCATCTCTCAAATGGGTAGTGATCATGAGCATTTCTTCATATTTGTTGGCTTCCTGGGAGTCTCATCTGGTGAACTATTGGCTCCTTTCCTCTGCCTGCTTTTAATGAGATAATTCTTCTTTTGCTTGTTGAAGTGTTTACTTTCGATAGATCTTAGAGATTAGCCTTTCATCTGATATGTCACTGTAAAGATTACTTTTCACTATCCGTGAGTTTTGTTTTTTATTCCTTTGGTGAGACTTTGTTGCGCACAAGTGTCTGATTTTTAAAGGTGTCCAATCCTATATCTCCTCTTCTGTGTGCTTTTCATTAAGTTTAATACTGTGTTCATGCTACATATTGAGGCCCCTAGGTTTGTCTCTCTTTTTCATTGATGATACCTAACAATTCTAGGGTTAACTTTGAAGTCTTTCATTCATCTTGAGTTCATTTTTTTTGATGCAGAGTGTGATATTGATGCCGGTTCATTCTGCTGCAAATAGAATTCCAGTTTTGTCAGCATCACTTGTACTATCTCTTCCTCATTTATTTCAGCCCTTTGTAGAAGTCAGTTATCTGTAAGTTGATGGATTTATATTTGCATTCTATATCTTGATCCATTGGGCTATGTATATACTAATGTATCAATTTCATGTTTTATAACCATAGCCATACTGTAGGTTTGGAGAAGTGAGAAGCTTCCTACTTTATTCTTTACTCTTGGTTTTCTTATTCTGTGTCTCTTTCTTTGCTATATAATGTTGGTAACTAGTTTTTTTTCCATTTCTTTAAGCATAATTCTTGGATATGAATCAGAATTGCATTATATTTTCAGATTGCCTTGTGTAGTATTGACATACACAATGTTAAACTTTCCAGTCTTTCAACATGTTACAGTCTTTCATTGATATAGTTCTCTTTTGGTTTCTTTTAGTACTGCTTTGTTGTTTTATTTGAGCAAGTCTTTGGTTTCTCTAGTTAAGTTGCTTCTTAAGCATTTCATATTTTAAGTGTTGTGCTAGCCTATATGTATGATTATCTATCATATGTATATACACATATAATATATATGTATAACATATGGATTCTAGGATTGGCAGGCAATAAGGTAAGTAGGTCAATGTCTCAATTCCAAATAACTACAGGTGAACTAGCCAGATGGAGGATATCAACCCACAATTAGAGAGATAGCTTCCCCACAGAATCAACTTTCATAGGAAATGGGCCACTTGCCCAAGAAACTGCCTTTCAAATTTACATCAGGGGTATATTTGAACAAGGCGTTATACTCTACCTTAATTTTCCCAGACTGCTTGGCTGATCACAGCAGTTCCAAATGTGATTTTATGTTTGATTGTTTTGAATTTGATTGTTATGTTAGTTCTCATCGTGGGTGATTATTGACAAACTACTGAGATTCTGACTAAATTAAGTGTATCAAAAACCAAATTAGCGGAGGTGGCTCTAAATATTCTCCCCCCCCCAAAAAAAAAACATACACACACTCAGAGTACTCTTGTATGTTGATCTTATGCTTGCCATGTTGCAAACTTTTTAAATTATTTTCAATATTTTCTTGTAAGTCATTATGACATTCTCTGTACAGAATTATATTATCTGCAAAGGGGGAGAGCATTACATTTTCTTGCCAATTTGCATGCTCTTTTTTCTTATTACCTAATACTCTGGTTAAGACATCAAGTCCATTATTGACTCCAAGAGTTGTGATAAAGCACAACCTTGTTTGGTTTCTGTTCACAAAAAGAATGCTTTCCGTTTCTCCTTATTGAGTGAAATATTGACTCTTGGTTTTGTCGCCTGGTTTTTTACCATATTAAAGGTGCTCCATTGTATTCCTATTTTGCTAAGTGCTTTTTATCAGGAATTAATATTTGGTTTTGTCCAATTATTTTCTACATCAATTGACATCATCAATTATAGTCATCATCCTTTCTTTTATTTATAGAGTGGATTACATCAATGGTTTTTCTAAAGTTGGATAGCTGATATGAATCCCACCTGTTCATGATGTATATTTTGTTTCTGTTGGATTCTATTGGTGAGAATTTTGTTGAAAATATTTGACTGCATGTAGGGAATAAAAATGAAAATGAAAACTCCCTTCCATCTAGCCAATGCTGATTCATAGCAAACCTCTAGGACAGGATAGAATGACTTTCTGAGTTTCCAAGGACTGTAATTATTTGCAGGAGTAGAAATTCCTATCTTTCTCCCGAGGAGTGGCTAGTAGTTTGTGGAGCACAGCCCAACATGTACCCACTATGCCCAAAAGGCTCCTTAGCTAAGGGGTGGTTTGTTGGCCTGTTTGAGATTGTCTTTCAAGTGGTACTGGAGTGTATGGTAGCCTTTGCCCACTAGTTGTAAATGCAGAAGGCATGAGACTGTCTAAGTCATGAGGGAATAATTGACTGCATCAAGTAGAGGGAGAAAATAATAACAACAAATCAATACAAAATGAAAAACAAGAACTCACACACACACACACACACACACAAAACCAAGCCAAATGTCCAAAGAAATGAAGATATACACATAAGTGTTTTCTCTTTCTCAGTTGCCAGGGTGTAATGTACTTCCCAAAGTCCTGCCCAGGGTGTACACAGTAGGAGTCAACAGGGCATGATGGGAAATTAGGGATTATTCTCCCCCCCCCCACCCCCCTTGACAAACACACATACTTCCTTTGTCTTATGTTTCTCTACTGGTGGTTTTTCAAAAGAAGAAAATCACAAGAAAATCAAAAAACTTTCTGAAGCCCAGAGCCTAAACTGACTGCTCTTTTTCTTCAAAGCCCTGTTTCACAGCTGACTTCTGTGAATGTCAGGGGGTGTCAGTATTAGACTTGATTTAACCCTTATTGTGGGTTGTGCTGACAGTTTATCAAACCAAAAGAATGAGAAAGGAAAAAAGAAAAGCTCTGGCCATTCCTCATTGCTACAGGGTACTATAGAAAATGGCCTCTGCCATTGCCAATTTTGGGGGCCATAGCCTCTGCCACTTACTTCTCTGTGCACATGTGTGGGCCAGTATGCCCTGTAGGCATCAGGGATCCATAAGGAACGTGTCATGAGGTGGTCCAGCCTTCCTTATCATCTTATGCTGTGGGATATTCCTTTCTGGTCCACTCCTCCTGCGTTAGTCTGAGCTGACAAGAAAAAACAAATTCACAGACACTCCTACATGTATGAGAAAACTTTATATCAAAGAGCCATTGTATATTGAGAAAACATCCCAGCCCAGAGCAGTTTAAGTTCGATGTTAACCCATATACTAATACTAATACTAATATTAGTCCAATACTAATCCATAAATTCCTCTTCAGACTCATCTTGCCACTGGCAATGATGTCAACTGCTGTAAGATCACAGACTGGTGGGTGGAAAGTATTGTGGAACCAGTGGCAATGGAAGCATTTCCACATAGCACCTCTAGTTCATAAGTGTTTCTCTTCAGCAGGAAGATGAAACTGAGAGAGAGAAGTTCCCAGAATCCTCATGAGAAGGCCATGGCCACAAATAGGCATCATCAGGCTGTGATCTGATTGACAGGTTAGACTCCACCACTTCGTTTCTTAATATCTCACATTGACGAGAGATTACATAACTGTCACTCCTTCCTTAAATCATACTTATAACCCAGCAATGTGGAAGGAGAGACACAATATGCCATAAATGGGGCTCTGTTCACGCCTCCATTCGCCCCAGAGTGCAGGGCATCATTAGAGATGCTACCGCTCTCACAGTCGAGCAACTGAGATTGTCCTGTGCTGTGGGGGAGCATGGGTGGTTCATGGTAGGCCAGGGAGAATTGGCTGTTGTGCTTTCTTATTGTAGGGATGTAGAGACAGTCCTAGACTTTTGTGGAGCAGTCGGGCTCATTGAAGATCAGTGGAGAATCCGCTGGTCTACATAATACATGTGCATTTACTCAACCGTTGGTTTACTCTGCTTTTGACTCTCTCAATAGGTATGTGTAAGGTGATGGAGCGCCGCAGGAGACGAACGAGACCTGAATCATAGTAAAGTAAACACGTTTTGTTGAGGAGGTACTCGTTCGGGCGAGGTCCAGCGGTCCGAGGGGTTGGGGGCCGCTGGAGTCGCACGAGGAGGCAAAATGGCTGCTCTTGTACAGCCCTGGGGCACTTGGGCAGGACTATTTAGTGCCCATTTAAGGTAAAGGAATTGGGGATTGGAGGTTGAAGGTATGTCCAGGTCCTGACGGAACGCAGAGTGGGCTGCAAGGTTAGGGAGGGCTACATGAGTGGGCTACAAGGTCAGGGGGAGCTGTATCAGTCAAATGTCTGGTTCAAGGAGGTGGGGGAGGGTCAGGCCCCAAATAGCCACAGCAAGCCACCTAACAGTATCTTCAGCTCATCCCACCACCTTTTACTTAACTGCCTAGGCTTTAAATTTAAATTTAAAGATTTTCATATTTTATCTTCTTATTTCGTGGTACTGTAGTTGTGTACAGTGGTGAGTAGAAGTAAATGACAGAGGACATATTTGCCTTTTTTTAATCTTGGGGAGAAAGTATTTAATTCTTAAACAGGGAGTTTAGTAGGTATAGTAGCTGTATATTTTGTAGATATGCATTACTAAATAGAGGAAATTAATTTCTATTCCTAATTTGCTGAGGGATTTTGCCTTAACTGGGTGTTATATTTTCATAAAATCTTTTAATATAGCAATTTGTAAGATCATGTTTTTTCATCTTATTTTGTTAACTTGGTTAAATTCCATTAATTTATTTCAAATAATGAACCAGCCTTGTACATCTGGTATAGGTCATAGATTATTTATTTGATACATTGTTTGATTCAAATTGCTAATATTTTGTTCAGAATGTTTTCATCCTTATTAAAAATATATATTGGTCTATAATATTTCCTTCCTGTAATGTCTTCATACAATTTTACATTAATACTTTCTAAAATAGCTCTGCAAGTGATTCTGATGTACAGCCAGTTTTGAAAACAGTAATACTATGAATGACTTGAAAATAAAGGTAAGGACAAGATTATACTTATAAAGTAGTTTGTTGTCTGTTTCATGACATTTGGGTTTTCATGTCTTGAAAGAGTGGCTTTTTGCATAAGCTGTAGGGCCACTGATTGGTGTATTTACAGGATAGTATAATCATTTGGAATAAATTTTTTAAGTGGAAAATATCTGTTATTCATTAAGTAGCCAACGGGAATAAAAGTAGTTTCTCTTATCAAAATAAATGTATTCATGGATAAGACATCTATAATTGTACATTCATTGTTGAAACTAGGGAGCTGGAACTCGCAGTCCTGATGATATATTAAAATTGTTTCAGCTTTAAGAAAATAGAATTTTGGCCTTCCAAGTTCCTTTCTACTATTTCTCTATGATCACTTACAATTGGGCCATTCGTGTTTATTTTCTAGTAAAATCTGCTCTCAGATACAATGCCTTTACTATTAACAATATTTTACATAACTTACACCCTTATGACATGATGCCATGTGAAAGCCTAAAATTCAATTATATAGAGATCTTGTGTCAAATTTTGTTTCTATATCCTACTTTCTTTGTCACACTGGTAAGTCACTTAACCTCTCCATTTAGATCTTAGAAAACTGAAATTTTCTTCATGTTAAAAATGTTAAGAGTAGGTGTTTTAGCTGTCAGAAATTTCATAGTCACAAAAATGAAGCTGAAGGTATTCTCTTTTTTTGACCTAAGCTTTTCCTGACACATAAAGAACAGATTTATAAATAAAATTAAAACTTGTTGCTATCTTCTGTGAAATTTAGACTCAGTTCAGAAAAATGATGATCCCTAGCCCAAGGGAGAATAGCAGTTGTAATTCTCTTTTCAAGGAAAAGACCTAGAACTTCGGCTCATTGGTCCAGTAGGGGAAAAGTCCCCCAAGTACACTGAATCAAGTCTTCTAGGGGAGGATAATAATATCACCAGTGGGTTCCTGCAGCAGATTTCATTTTCGCTTCAGGGTCAGGGGTATATATTTTTTCATCTCAGGAAATATCAGAGACTTTATATTAATGTTGCTTGACTTGTAAGTAATGACTGATATCAATTGTTATATTCATAGCACTAAATACTGAGTAATTTCTCCAAATTGCAACCTTTAAAATCAATCCTATGCTTGTAACCCCAACATGTTTCACAGAATTACATACTAACCAGGAAATATCAAAACTGTGTCTTCCATATTCTAATCAATAGATTCCTCTCTAGAAAGAAAAATATATTTATAACTCAGAGCTAGATTTTTTTAAAAAATTATTTTATTGGGGATTCACCAACTCTTATCACAATCCACACATACATCCATTGTGTCAAGCACTTTTGTACATTTGTTTCCCTCATCGCTCTCAAAACACTTGTTTCCACTTGAGACCCTGGTATCTGCTCCTCATTTTTCCCCTCCCTCCCTGCTCCTCCTGCCCCAAGAACCCCCAATAATTTTTAAATTATTATTATTTTGTCATATCTTATATCATGTGATGTCTCCCCTCACTCATTTCTCCTCTGTCCATCCCCCAGGGAGGAGGCCATATGTAGATACTTGCAATCTGTTCTCCCTTTCCACACCACCTTTCCTCCACCTTTCTTTATCACCCCACTCACCACCAGTCCTTAGGAGTTCTTCTGGTCTGGATTCCCATTGTTTCCAGTTCCTATCTGTATCAGTGTGCAACCTCTGGTCCAGCGGGATTTGTAAGGTAGAACTGGAATCATATAGTGGAGTGGGGAGGAAGTTTTCAAAAACTAGAGGACCATTGTGCTTCATCATTGCTACACTACATCCTGACTCCCTCATCTCCTCACCAGGCCTTCTGTGAGGAAATGTCCAGTTGCCCACAGATAGGCTTTGGTTTCCCACTCTGCACTCCCCTTCATTCACAATGATATGATTTTTTGTACTTTGGTGCCTCATAGCTGCTCCCCTCAACACCTCATGAGAAACACTTTGTTCTAATAGTTTGGCCATCTGAGATGTTCACCTTCCCAACATGATCACAAAGGACAAAGTGGATGCATAAGCAATTGTGGCAAAGAAAGCTGATGGTGCCTGGCTATGAAAAGATAAAGTGCCTGGGGTCTTAAAGGTTGTAAAATAAACAACAAATTCCACATAGAAAAAGCACACCATACTGTCCCAACATGATTGCTGTAGACAAAGCGGGTTCATAAGCAAATGTGATGAAGAAAGCTTATGGTGCTGGACTATCAAAAGATATAGCGCCTAGAGTCTTAAAGACTTGAAGATAATCAAGTGGTACTCTAGCTGAGAAACAACAAATCCCACGTGGAAGAAGCACACTAGCCTGTCCCAAGATGATTGCTATGGCAAAGTGGGTGCATAAGTAAAAGTGGCAAAGAAAGCTGATGGTGTCCGGCTATCAGGAGATGCAAAGATAGATTATTTATCTAGGAAGAAACTCTAAATTGAGCATGACATACCTACAATATACTTCTTGGTCTCTATAATTATGAAGAGTATTTTGCATTCTAAATATACGATATTGTCCTGAGACTGAGAACTCTAGTACTTCCACACAAACACAGTTTCACAGGCATATTTCTTGGCCTGATCTTGTACTGGCATAGTTACTAACCTCAAGCATTTTCCAGAAACAAATGAATATAATTCCCTAGGGCTACAACAGTCAACTGTCATAAGTTAACTGACTAAAGGCATCATAACTTTATTCTCTCAGAAATCCAGATGCTAGAGGTCTGGAAAGAAAGTGTCTGGAAGGTCATGAAATCTCAGAAAATTCTAGGCTATAGTCTATTTCATGAATTTTTTAACGTTTCTATAGTTGTCCACAATCTTTGGCATTTTTAGCTCACAGATTGGCATGATTCTACTCTGCTGTCTCTTTATGTATATTAAAAATTCCACAAAATATTACTGCTATTTTAAAATTGTTACCTTTTCAAGAAATATAAGTAATAATAAAACATTTTTTATTTGACTCATGTAACTCCCATTTCTGGGGTTCGTTTTCCTGTGCCAGTCCAGGATTCTCTGTTATCATTTCTTCTACCAGATGATTTTTTTCATACCCTGCCTTGTACTGCAGATATATGTATGAATAACTTTTAAAGCTACTCTATGTCTAAAACATTTTCTTTTGAGATATGTTGTGTAAAAGTCTAGATTGAAGACTTTTGTTGAAGACTTACTTGCTTTCCTCCTTTAACTATTTTGAATGTCCTTACATCATTTCTAGGGACAAATTTATGGCCATGCTTATCTTTGTTCCTTTGTATATTAATTGACTTCCACCTTGTACTTTCATCAGGTTTTCACTGATCTTAAGAAGACTGATTATTATATACCTTGGTATAATTGCCTTCATATATGTGTTGGATTGATAGCCACAAGGGCAGCAGTTTGAAACCAGAAGCTTACCCTAGGTGGAAGAAGAGGCTCCATCTTTCCAGTGGAGAGTTAGTCTATCAGAAAACCTCAGGGGAAGTTCTGCCCTGTTCAGTAGGGTTGCGATGAGTTGGAAACAGCTCCATGGCAGTGAGCTTACAGGTTTCATTGAACTCATTACATATCTGAGTTTATGGTTCTTTTTGGGGGGGCATCACTGCCCTCTGGTGGTCGTGGGAGCTACCCAGTCTTGCTTCTCGAGAGCTGCTGCTGGATTTGAACTGCCAAGTCCATGGGCCGCAGTCCTACACTCCACCACTATACCACCAGGGCTCAGCCTGAGTTTATGGTTCTTTTAGAAGGATTTTAACCAAAGTTTTCTCAAATATTTTATCTAGTCTTTCCTCTTTGAAGATTTCAGTTATGTGTATTTTTGATGCTTTAAGAAACCTTTGTGATATTGAACTTTAGGTTATTGGGCTGATATTCACTGGGTTGTTGGTTGAAACTCAGCACTTATTCTGTATGATTAAAATGAGGCTGTCTATTACAATAATAAAAATTTACTGTCTCAGAAACTTTTTGATGTCTTTCTGCACTATGGGACTGCTGCAAATAAGCAGCAACTTTATAACATGAAAGCAATGTTATTTTGTGAGTGTTAGCTGATTTAAGTTATCCCATAGTTAGCCAATGTTCTGCAATTTTGGGTCATTGTGTGTGTGTGTGTGTGTGTATTGCTATATCCTTGAGCTCACTGTTTCTTTCTACAGCAAGCACAATGCTTTAATCTCATCCAGTATTTTTTAATACCAAACAAAATGGATTTTACCTCAAGATCTATGATTTGGACCCCTGTCTTATTTCCATCATGCTTTTTCAGTCTTAGTTTTAGCTTCTAGAGATAGCGTGTTCAGGTATAACAATTTTTAATCTTTAGCCAATGTTTTAATAATCTATGTCAATTCTCATTTATTTTTCCTTCATTGTGTTTTATTTTCCTGCTTCTTTTCATTTTCTAATAACTTCTCTTTGTGTGATGGACTTTAAGATTATGCTGGGAAAAAGAAATGTTACTTGGAAAGTTTAATTTTTTTCCCAACAGTTCTATTGGCACATAATTCACATATCATAGAGTTGAATAGTTCAGTCACTTAAACATATCAAGGGGAAATTTTAATATCTCCATATACAATTGTACAATCACAATGACCTTCATTGTCCCCTCACCCCTCCCACATTCATTCTTTACTCTCAAACTCCTCTTGGCTTCCTTGTTGTCATTTCTCCTCCTCTAAATTTCCTGTACCATCTTTTATCAGTTATTATCATTGTATATGTACATCTCCTGCACTTCACAGCTGGGAAATCGCAAAGAAAACAATGAAAATCAAATTGCACTAAGATGGTAAAGATAAGATCATATTAGAATACAGGCAAAAACACAAATAATCCATGAGAGGGAGAAGGCCCCTTCAACTTGCAAGGAGCGAGGAAAGAAGTTTTTGTCATTGAACAGCTAAGAGATACTTGCTCCCAGAACAAATTCAGATCATGCCTATCAGAAGGGCAACTGACCAAGTATGGCATTCTATCTAGCATAATCAAGGCTATAATGGTTTCTGCCTGCTAGTCGAGTTGTTCCAGACTTTTGGCTTTGCCTATGGAAGATCAGCTAGCAGCTGGGTCTTACGATGCACTTTGCAGATGGCTATGGATTCCATAGCCTTCTACAAATCAGTGTTCATAATTTTAGCCCTGATATTTTTATCTTCACCATATTTCAATATTATAATTATCATCTTTGGATCACACTAGCAAGTGTACTTCTTCTGTAGCTGGTAGGCTTCTTGATTCTTTGCTTATTTGGCTGCTTTTTTAATACAAGCCTTTAAGATCACAGGTATATTTTAATTGATAGCTGGGCACCATCTACTTTCTTCACCATACTTTGCTATAGCACGCTTATGTTCAGTGATCATTTTATGAAAGTATCAAGCAGGGCCATAATATATGAACTAATTGTCCTTACAGTGGAGTTAGGATTTTATTCAAGCCCAGGCCAACTTTCTGGATATATGTGTTGTTTTGTTTTGTTTTTTGGGCATCACTTCCCCTAGATATATATTTTATTTTGTCTTTTCCCCCTCTTTAATTAGTATATATGCAAAAATACAAATAATTCATGATAGGGGGATTGGGCCTTAATACATGTCATGTCATTCCATGCTTCAATCATATCAGACATAATTGTACCATTGCTTCCATAATCATGTCCCTGGCTTTCATTAACCAAAAAGACAGAGAAACAAATAGTACAGCTTCAAGAGGGTTTCCTCCAGTGGTGGCACATTTCTGAGAAATACCCTATTATGTACAAGCATAAGCAAAATATAGCAGAATGGCCATTACAGGACTGCTGGAATAGTACAAATCTTAATACAGCATACAGGACACCGATATAGTACATTTTGTTTGTCCAACAACAGTACCCCCCTACTGGTACAGGTGTCTTCTCTTTTTTCAGACATTATGTTTTTCCTGCTTAAGTTCTCAGGCTACCAGTGTGTCTGTGGTACAGTTCAGTTTACCCAGTGCAATCTCAGTGCAAATGCAGCTTCTGGAGCATGCTGTGCTTCCATAAGATACAGGTTTCAGTGTACCAGAGTTCTGTGGCACCTGGCCTGGGTTCTTAGGATACCCCCAAACACTAGGGGGTTCTGCCCCCTAGGTCACTTCTGTCCACCCCTGGTGTATTAGCCAGGGTTCTCTAGAGACACAGAACCAGGACAAAACAACTACTTTGTCTAAACTGCAGGACTAAGGACTCAGTTCAACTCACTTTCATGGAATAGTTAATATACTTCAAGTCGGGCAACATGGGCTGCCGGATCCAAGTTCAAGAAAGCAGACAACTGAGTCCACCCTTGGACAAGGCAGGCAGAGTTTGTCCACAGGCAGGAAACAACACTGCAGGTCAGACACAATAAGTAGCTCTGGAGCTTAGCTTAAGCAGGCCCAGAGGGGATATCAAACTCAAGCAACAAAAGGTGACTGGATTCACCAGAATCCAGGTCAAGTGATGTCCACATAAATAGCTTGGTGAAGGTCTTAAAGGAGCCTCAAGCTCTAGTGAGATTACTTATGTATTGGCTTGACTCACAAGTCGTGTAGCTTGCATATTGAAGCAGAAATGTAGTATCTGCTAAAGCTGCAGTCATATCACCAGAGAGAAAATGAGATGAAGTCAGGATTTGCAGAACCATTTATCACTTTGTCCTACAATCAAATTGCAACCTGATTAGTCTCACATGTTCCTATTGGACAGGTTGGCATCCTAAACCTAACTATCACACAGGGCATGCTGCAAGAGAAACTACCCATCAACTGCTCCCAAGAGCATTCACTGTTTCTCCTTCCTGCATCTGGAGGACTACCCTCTCTCCCCTACTCTCAATAGACATGCACCTATGTTCTTCCCTAACTTGACTGTTCCCTCTCCCCACTCCTGCCTTGCTCCTACCAAAAATAAGCCTCATCTATCTGATATACCTACCCTAGTTCCACTTGGCTACCTCTCAATAGACAACAGTCCCCAGTCCCCATACACCTGTCCATTTGATCTCAACTGTCCTGAGGTGCCCCCAGGCCAAGTGTAAGTCTTACTTTTAACATTTGTTCTGCAGAATCAGGATGGTATTTAGTCTAGGATTAATTTTACTCTAGGGCAAAGACTTTTCTATGTATTTAATTGATACCCAGTTTATTATGAGATTTTTCACCTTATTATATGTTGGAAACAACTTCCTGCTCTGTATGAATCCTAGACATTGCTTCTGTAATCTGTTAGAGTAGTGTTTTTACCTTGACTTGAATAGCTTTTTCACCTATGTGCACAGGTTAGTACTAAAATTTGTCAGTGGAATAACCCAAGAGATCTCTGCTATTCTCTCTGTGAACATTTCTCTCCTATTTTATTCTTCAATGCACCACTCTAGGCATTTTGGCATTTGGGTAAGGACTGTGATCTCCATATCTGTTATTCATAGAGACAATTGAGCTCCTGTTTGTGTTCTCCTTGCTCATATTATGGTCAAGAACCATTCTTCAGGACATAAGCCAGTCACAAGACCCAATTTATTTTCAGCATTCAGTGCTTTGAATAATATTATAAAGTATGTTGTATCAAGTTTGTTAGTTTTTTTATAAGAAGGACAAATCTAATTTCTGATTATCTCAAAGTAGAAATTGACAAAAACATATTTAATGACTGAATTTATATTTTCATGGCTAGGGCTAATAAATAGTCTCTTACACTTAAACCAGTTTTGATGAGTTATTTTTCTAGAAAATTGTCCATCCAAAATTAACAATGGTCTTTCCAATAGAACATGGACACCAGGAAACAAGTACAGGAAAACTATACAATAAAATTCTGGCCAAAAAACTCCAACAACATATCAAAAATTAAAGATAAAGTAGCAATCTTATCGGGAACACAAGGATCATTCAATATCTTAAAAATAATATAGTCTACCACATAAACAAGATAAAAATAGGAATCACATGATCATATAAATAGGTGCAGAAAAGTCCAAAGATATTTGACAATATTTAACACCTACTCCTCAAAAACACAACAGAATAGAGTATAAAGGAAATTCCATAATAGTGGATATATATATGTGTATATAGATATATATATATATATATATATCAGCATCTAACTCAATGTGTAAAAACTAAAAGCATTTTGCATTTACATAGAAACCAGATGTTATGAGTTTATATGTAGAAAACCTCAAGGGTTCAATAAAAAGGTTATTGGAAAGAATTGAGAGGTTCAGTAATGTGACAGGATACAAGAGGAACAAGTAGCAGTCGGTAAAATTCTTACATGTTAGTGAGTAGAGCTCTGAAAAAGATATCAATAAAACAATACCATTTACAATAGCTTCACAAAAGATGAAATGCTTTTGTGTAAATGTAACCCAAAGACAAAAGACTTGTAAATTAAAGTCTACAGATCATCATTTATAAATGGCAGACTATTTCGTGTTTGTGGACAAGAAGGTTTAATATCCTAAAAGTCTGTCCAAATCAATATAAAAATACAATACAATTACTATCTGAAATCCAACTTCATTCTGTAAGGGAATGGAAAATATAATCACCAATGTCATATGGGAAGGGAAGAGACCAAGGATAATCAAAGAAAAACAAAGTAGGAGACCTTAAACTATCTGACTTCAAAATTCATTAAACAGTCAGAGTAGTCAAAATATTCTGGTACTGGAACAATAATTATGTAGAACCAATGGAACAGAATAGGAAGACCAGAAATAAACCCATCCACCTATAGCAGTAGTTCTCAGCCTTGCTAATGCAGCAACATTTTCATACAGGTCTTTATGTTGTGGTAATCCCCCAATCATAAAATTGACTTCACTGCTACTTCATAACTGTAATTTTGCTATTGTCATTAATCAGGCAACTCCTGTGAAAGGGTCATTTGAATCTCAAAGGATTGGTACCCCACAAATGGAGAACCACTGACCTATAGGTAACTGATCTTTCCAAAAGTTCTAAAAAAAAGTTAATGGAAAAGAGGTGGGTTCTTAACAAATGATGCTGGCAAAATTGAATCGATATCTGCCAAAGAGTGAACGAGGACCCATATCTCACCATATAGGCAAAAAGAAACTCATGATAGATAAGAACCTCAATGTAAATCCCAGAAAACGGACAAAGAAAAATTAAGGACTTTAGTGCAGGGTATAGACATACAATTAAATAAAGTGAAGGAAAAACACAGAAAATAAAATAAATAACTGAGAACTACTAAAAAATAAGACATTTGTGGCTGAGCTCTGGTGGCGTAGTGGTTGAGTGCAGCACTGTGGGCCACTGGCTTGGCAGTTCAAATCCAGCAGCAGCTCTCCAGAAGCAAGGCTGGGCCTCCCACTCCCACCAGAAAGCAGGGATGCCCCCCCCCCAAAAAAAAAAGACATTTATTGCACTGGAAGACTTTGTCATGAGGGTTATAAGAGAGTCCACAAACTAGGAAAAATTATTCAGAAATGACAGTACAGACAAAGGGCGATTCTCTAAAACCTTTACAATGCTACAATATCAGAAAAAGAAAAAAAAATGAATGATCCAACCAGAAAAAATATATATACTCTTTGTTATGGGCTCTTTTGTTTTGCATATGTCTCGGATATCAAGTTCATTAATTGTGTTGTTTTAGTTCATTTGTGTCCTTATTGAGTTTCCTTCCTGATAACATTTTTTTTTCTTGAAAGTGGTGCATTGGATTCCCTTACTGTCATTGTTGAATTGTACATATCTCTCCTCAGTTCTAGAAGAGATTAATGAATGTATTTCAAGGGTTGTTCATTGTATGTATATGTTCACCATAGTTATGTTTTCTAATTCTATTGTACGTGTAATCATCATGTCCTGTCCTTTGTCTCTCATGATGGATATTGCCTTGAAGTCTATTTTACTGGACATTCATATTACCTTTTTGACTTTTTTTGCTGACATTAGTTTGATGTATGTTTTCCATCTTTTGATATTTAGTCTATTTTTGTCTTTGGGTCCAGTATGGGTTTCTTGGAAGCACCATATTAATGGGCCCTGTTTTCTTATGTGATCTACTACTCTGTCTCTTTACGGGTGCATTTCATTCAGTAACATTCAGCGTTATTATTGTACATTTATTAATGTCATTTTGCTGTATGCTTCTTGTAGTGTTATTGGTTTCTTTGTCCTTATGCTTCTGTGCTTTTTAAAATCTTGTTTTAAATTTGTTGATTTATGGGTATACTTGTCTTGTGTGTTGGTCTCAAGTTTGTTTCCTTCTGTTTTTGATTATCTAGTATATGAATAGTCCCCTTAGTTCTTTTTGTAATGCTGGTCTTGTTCTAAAAAAATTGTTTAATTTCTCCTTGCCTCCCTCATATATGAGTGATAATATTGCTGAATATAAAATTCTTGGTTGGCAGTTCTTTTCTTTAAAGGATATGTGGTGTGTGTGTGTGTGTGTGTGTGTGTGTGTGTGTGTGTGCTTTGGGATCTGGTTGTTGTTCCCTATTTGTGCCTGCTTTTCTTGTTTGGTTGTGGTGCTTTTGGGAGGGTGTGAACCATAACTGATTGCTATATATGTGGCATTAGGGTACAACTTTTAAGGTTGGGACAGCCACTAGTTATATGAGAATAATTTCCTCTGACAACTGGTACTGGAAAGAATAATAGCACAATGCAGAAAGAGGAAGGAGGGATAAATACAAGGAATGGGAAAAACAAGTGTAAACTAAAGAGAGAGATAAGAAAAACTAAAGTGATTTGAAAGAAAAAAGAAAGAAAATTTAATGCTGGGGAGAAAAAGAAAAAAAATAGAGAAGGAATAAAACGTAATTTTTAGGCAGAAAAATTTCAAATCTCTGTATGAGTGTATCTTCCCAGATTTCTCGGTCACACAAAGCTAGAGTGGGGGTGAGCTGCAGCAGTGTTCCAGGTTGGTGGGCTGGTGCTGGCAGGGGATGATGAGATGGTATGAGTGGGTACCACGGGAGTGGACTTGGCCTTCCTTTCATTTTCTGCTCACTCCCTGTTTCTGTGATGTGGAGGTTTGATTTACTTAACTTTGAATGTGCTCCATGAGATTGCAAAGCAACTGGTTTTCTTTTCGTGTCAGTGCTCGCTCTCCCGGCTGTCGTACAGTGTCCTGCATATGTGCATTTGGTTGACTATCTTGCCCTGGGAATCTTTAACTCATTAAATTTAATTCTCTTTTTAAATCACTTAATGCTTTAAGTAACCTTTAAACAACATTTCATCTGCATAAATTACATTTTTATGCTGTAAATTCATTAGTAGTATTATCTAACATTTTGTAATTTCCATTATGATTTAAAAATTTTAGATTCTTTATAAGTGTTATTTTAAAATTATCTATATACCGTATATACTTGAGTATAAGCCAACCTGAATATCAACTGAAGCACTTAATTTTATCACAAAACAGCATTTTAAATGTGTTGAAAAACTTGGCTTATACACTATTATATATGGTGTGTCTTATTTGTTATTCATTTACTAATTACTTGAAGTGTATTCTTCTGATAAATGTCCTAGAAAATTAGATATCTCAATTCTTCTTCCCCCATTAGTTTATAAAAAATTTAGTTTGTTTCTTAGGTTGAAAGGGTTTTATTACAAATATTGAGATCAATGTCCATGCTCACTGTACTGTACTGTTCCTTACTACTGGATTTTCTCTCCTCATCCTTCAATCTCTTAAGATTACCCATTTCCTGCTTTTACCCACATACATTTTTTGCCTTCATTATGCATTAAAGATCACAGAATAACATCCCCAGTTATTATTATCATTCTATTGGCATAAAATTATTTCTTTTGCATGAACTAAATGTCAGTACACCCAATTTCTTCTGAGGTACAATCCTAGAATTTCTCACCAATAGCTAGAAGATTGACTTGCAGAAGTCATGAACACCTAACTTACTCTAGTCCTGGAGTTTTTTCTACTTGAAGCTCTTATCAAATTAAATATTGCCTCATGGTTTACTCAGACTAGGCTGTGGAATGAGAAATACTAATGACTTGTTCAATTTATCCTTTGAGTTAACTGAATTGATTTTTTATTGTGTTTATTTTTTTGGCCCATCTTCAGAGCATTTATTTAAGGGTAATTAAAATGTAAACTACTTACTGGCTTTACTCTCTCTTGTGTTAGCAGGTACATTTTCCCTTCACAGTCAACAAAGTCTGGCTACGTCTCTCCATTTGAGTAGTTACCATGGGAAAAATAAAGGAATAACCTTTGATTACTGTATTACAGTTAACTGAAGTACGTCTGCAACAAACAGCTCTTAAATTTTTGCTCCTAATTAGAAACCACATGCTCAGAAATAACTCAAAGAAGTAAAGTACTGACTCTTGCTTGAGTTAAGTGACAATTTTACTTTATTTTCCTTCATACTAAATAGCTAATAGAGTCCATGTTTATTGACTTTTGCCATAAGTTGATGGTGACCTAATCTATTGCCTTGGTTCACAATTTTAAAAGAATGTATTCACCCAGACTATAGTCAACCCACTTCAGGAAAATATTTTTAATTGCTTGCAAATAAAGCAGCGGTAAAGTCTTAGCATGTGATTATCAGCAAAACTATAGTCAACTGGTATGACCATTCTTACGCATATAGCGTCTGACTTGAAAGTGCAGGTTTGTAGTAGGTGGTAGCTAAAAAGCTTGTTCCTAGTCAGTGAATGTTGCTTTTGTTGCGAGGTATCCTCAAGTTGGTTGTGACTCAAGCACCTCTAGGGGGGATAAGGATAGAAACCCATTTATTCTATAGGTGTGTTATTTTATTCCTTTTAAATGAATATTTATTAAATAGTATTGATTCAGCAACTTAATGGAGTATATTTATAAAATAGTGTTACACAATCAAGTTAATTATCTGGAAAAAAGTTCTTACATAATTGTAGTCACCTCTACGCTACCGACAATTTTTATTTCTCCTAATTTATAGGGCATGGCCAACTGGTGTTAGCTGGTAACTTTCCAGCTCTGGTACTCACTCTGCTTGCACACTCTGTGCCCAACATTTTTGAGAAAAGTTGGGAAGAAATAGGAACTGGTAATTCCAAATCTGTCCTCCTCAAACTGTTCAGTCGTTTAAGAAGCAGTTACTCCTGTTTCCTCCAAATCCTGAAGAAAGTAATTTTATCATCCAACTAAAAAACAAAAATTTTGACTGTTTGGTAATTCTCAATACCATTTTTGTTAATTAATGATAAAGAAATCCTCTCCTCTAATGATGTTAGGCCTGTGTCTCATTTTCTCCTCTCTTCATCTCTGTCTAGTTGGATGGGGATTTGCCAAGTCTGCAGTTTGAAACCACCAGCTCCTCTGCAGGAGAAAGATTGGACTTTATCCTCCTAGAAAAGAGTATCGAGTATTTAGAAGTCACAGGAGCGTGCAATGATTTTGAGTTGGCTTGTCATACTCCATGTAGGATGTTTCAGACTTAGTGAATAGAGGTTTTGGATGGCACAACACACTCAGAACACATGAGGGCTTGCAGCATGGCCTCATGAGAATTTAGCATGCATTTTCAGGTAGATAACTGGAACAAGGTTTGAAGATATTTTAAATATAAATAAATAAATAAACAGCAACCTAAAATCAAGCAGCAGATAAGTCAGAAAGACAAGCTAACATTCCAAGACAGAGATGAGGAGGGCAGAACAGGGGAACATTTGTAAAATGAGTCAGGAGGGAAGAAAGCCAAAGGGAGAACTGTGGGAGGAACTGTGGGGAGATCATCTAAGGCTGGGAGCAGAGAAAGAGGAGCCAGCAGGCAAAGGCATGCTGCTGGAGAGGAGAGGAGGAAATGAGGCACAGGCCTGACATCAGTAGAGGAGAGGGTTTCTAGGATAGCGTGCCAATGGATGCGATCTCAGCAGATCACCTTCAAAAAACAGCTCTAGTACAGGAATAAGAGAGGACACTGTGGTACAAGGTAGTGTTAGAATTAGATCAAATGCCCTTTGCAGTAGTTTCAAGGTAAAGAGAAGGAAATAACTTAAAACAAGTAGTTTTTAGAAGAAGGAAAATTGATCCACAAATTCATTAAAATGTATATTCATAAACAGTATCAGACTTGTGATTAGCTATTTGGAAGCTTCTACTAAAAGGAAGCATGGCATTGTTCTAGAGCTTAAAAAGGCATAAGACATGTGAAATGTCTCCTTATGACTTGTCATTTACACCTAAAACCAGATTGAAAGAACCTTTCCTAAGTAATACTATAAAAGTGATGGTCAGGATTTTGTTGAATAAAAAACACAACACATTTAGGCAAGGCTATCATTCTTCTTTTCCCTTGCTGAATGGGGATTTCGGGATTTGAGGAAAGGGAATCATGTTTTGGTTATCTCCTTAAGGAAGACAAAACAGGGTGTTAATGAGAATTCTTTGAGTCTATAGGAGCTTTATAATATATAATGGGAATAAAGAGAAGGCAGGCAGTCCAGGGATGTGCTGATTAAATTGCATGTTGTGGAGGAGTGCTTGGGGAGTTTTGATATGGCCAGAAATAGAACTGTTCCTCAAACTTTCTAGGCAGGCCAGGTGCCACCCAACTAGGTTTTCTCTGTGCACAGCTGGCTGTGGGTGGAACAGTTGTCCCCAAGCTGTGAATTGGAAAGCAGTTTCTTTGAAATTGCCTTTGTTTCAGTGTGTTCTCCTCCTTCCTTCACCCACCATTTAGCCATGGCCACTATGGCTATGTTGTTCAGCTCCTGGAAGCACTGAGACATGGATCACATTGTCATGTCTTTCTACCTCATCTTCATTTCCACCTCATTTGGGATATTTTACATCTTCTGAAGCACATTCACTTGCTCCTTGAAGCAGTTATTCTGTTCTTTATGTGTCAGAGAAGAAGACTTAAAGTCATTGAGTGAAGCTGTCTTAATTGATGAGAGGTTTTGACAGTAACTCAGCTGATAGGGACAGTTTTTTACCTCTTACTCTTTCAATTTGGAAGAATGTTGGAAGGAATGGTTTGAGGTCCTGATAGACCTCTGGTTAAAGTTTGAGATGTCCATTAGTACATATAAAATCAGTGTAGCTCAAGGTACAGAAAATTCTGTCAATATTATCCTTTGACCTTTAAGCTCTCTTGAGGTAGATCTTCTGTTTTTGCTGTCTACACACACACACACACACACACACACACACAGTCTAGATGAGCACCAAAGGGCAGTCCTTCCTACTCTCTCTTGCAAAAACTATGCAGTTTTTAAAAGTGTGGTTTGAAGTTTACATCACCTGGGTTCAAATCCCAACTCTTTCACTTACACACACACACACACACACACACACACACATATAAACGTGTTACTACTAATAAGGGTCTGTACTTTGGAACAATGGGGTCAATTAATCACTCCAAATTAGATAGGAAAGGGGAAGTTTATTGGAAAGTGACACCAGTGGGGGAATCAGGTCAGATTGACCCCACAGAATAGAGTAGAATTGTTCCTCTGTTTCTGAGACTTTACGTTTTACAGGAGCAGGCAGCTTCATCTGGTAGTTTTGAAACATCAGTTTTGCAATTTACAATCCAAAGCTTAACCAAGAGAACACTTCAAAAATGAATATTTGGGAGTGTTTACATTGCTTTATAATTTTATTTCTGAAAATAATATGTGTAAGAGGTAGGTTTATTGTGCCAACCTGGCCAATAGAAACATGTGGGATTAAGAAGGTTACAGTTTGATTCAAAGACAAAGAGGTAATTGGCTCTGCAAGCCCTGCACCCCTCTCACTTGCTTTTTGGTGATAAGAGAAGCATGTGACTGCTTAAGCTAGTTCTCTTGTGAGCTATACTACCTGTGAGACAGTCAACCAGTGAATCATGTCACTAGAACTTGAGGTTCTTTTGAGACCTGCCTTGCCATGCTACTGGTGTGTACATTGCTTGAGATTGAGGCGCGTGGAGCCTGTCATCTTGCAGTTTGGTAACCTATGCCAGCCTGCTTCACTAAGCTCACAAGCTGCTGGCTGTTGGTCACCCACCCTGCTGTTTGCTGCCCGTGACCAGACTGCCTGCATTGCCCTTGGGGGAAGACTCAGCTGTCTGCTTCCTTGACCTTGGACCCAGCACCCCTAGTGAGATGAAAGATTTCCAGTATATTAATCTTTCCACATTAGTGAGTTGAACTGAGTCCTCTGTACTACTGTGTGGACTAATTATCTGTTATAGTCCTTCATGCTGTATATATACACAAGTATCTCTAGAGCAGTGTGTCTCAACCTGGGGGGTTGAATGACCCTTTCACAGGAGTTGCCTGATTCATAACAGTAGCAAAATTACAGTTATGAAGTAGCAATGAAAATAATTTTGTATTGGTTTTGTTTCTTTAGAGCAGTGGTTCTCAACCTTCTGAATGCTTTGATCCTTTAATACAGCTCCTCATATTGTGGTGACCCCAAACCACAAAATTATTTTCATACCATCATTACCATGTCAATGTTAGAACATTGCTCCATCATGGTTAAATCACCTTTAAAATGAATCATGTAATCACAATCCATTCTAGTGCTTTCTCATCCCTCCCACTTAATTATTTATTCCCCAAATTCCCTTTCTCTCCCTATCACAAACCCCTACCCCAGAATTCCCTGTACCCCCTTTATCAGTTATTAACATTATGCATTCTCTCCTTCTGTGCTTCACAGCTGAGGACCCAAAAGAAAACAATAAAAATCAAAATTTCACTAAGGTGGAAAGAATAAAATCCTAATATTCAAAGACAAAAATACAAATAATGTACAAGAAGCAAAAGAGTCCTATCAACATTAAAAAAGTCAGAGAAGAAATTTCTGTTAGGGAACAATGAAGAGATACTTATATCCAAAACAAATTCAGGTCTTGTCTATAGGGAGGTCAACTGGCCAAGTATTGTGTTCAATCCAGCCTAATCAAGCTTACAACAGTCTCTGCCTGATAGTAAGACTGTTAAAGACTCTTGCCTGTGGCTAGAGCACATCTTCCAGTGGTCTAACAGTTACTCTTCAGATGGGTTTTGGCTTCTCACTGTCCATAGTGCTCTACAAATTATGTGATCATAATTTTAGCTCTTATGTTTTCCTCCACCATATTCAAATTTTGCAATTGGCATCTTTTGGAAATTTGCACACACATTTTGGTGTGCCTCATCCAGGTGGACTTAGTTGACATCTTACTTATATGACTGCTTTTTTCCATACAAATCTTTTTTTTCTTCCGTATCACTGCCCTGGTGGGAGTAGGAAGCCTAACCTTGCTCCTGGAGAGCTGCTGCTGGATTTGAACCGCCAACCCTGGGGCCACAGTTCTGCACACAACCACAGCAACACTGGAGCACAGCTTCCATACAAATCTTTAAGACCCCAGGCACTGTTCCAATTAGTAGCCAGCCTCCATCTACTTTTTTCAACAGGCTTTGCTCTAGCACCCTTAGCATCAGTGATCATTTCATGAAGGTGTGCATTGCACAGGGCAAACTTGAAATAACCGATTATTATTAAGTTGTAGCCATTTGCTATTTGGGGGACCTTTGTCAAAAATCAGTTGTCTGTGTGCATATGTTTTTATTTCTGCTTTTTTGTCTTCATCCACTGTACTAGGGTGTTTTGACAACTTTGGCTGTATAGTAGGATTTGAAGTCTGGTAGTGTAATACCACTTACTTTATTCTCTTTTTTGAGGCGTTCTTTGCCTGTCTTGGGCTTCTTCCCTTTCCACATGTAGTTGGTAATCAGTTTTCTATTTATTTGCAGAATGATGCTGGAATTTGGATCAGGCTTACATTGAATTTATAGATTGCGTTAGGTGGTATTGATATTTTTACAATATTCACTACTCCAATCCATGAATATGTAATATGTTTCCAGCTGTGCCAGTCCCTTTTACACATATTTTGTTTTATTAACTAGGTTCATTATTAGATATTTTAGTTTTTGATTGGCTATTGTGAATACTGATTCCTTGGTATCTTTTTCTGTATTCCCATCACTGGTATAGAGGAATTCAACTGATTTCTGCTTGTAAATCTTGTATCTTGTTACTCTACTAAACTCTATTATTTCCAGGAATCGTATTGTGGGTCCCTCAAGAATACACAATAAAAGTCATATATGGACACTCAATGGAGAAAAGCTTAAAACATTTGCACTACATAAGGGAGCTTAACAAGGATGCCACTTATTCCCAATTCTATCCAACATTGTGCTGAAAGTACTAGACAATGCTAGAAGACAAGAGCAAGATATCAAAGGTATAAGATGAGTTTTTAAAAAAAGAAGTGAAACATTCCCAATTTACAGATGATATGATTCTATTGAAATTCTTAAGGGTTTCACAATTAGATTGGAATATGATATGGATTTGAGGATTAAGAGTGTAGGGGTGGAGTCTCACCTGTCAATCTGGATACAGCCAATGAGTCCTATGTGTAGGCATAGAGAATTCTCTGAGAATTCTGGGAAATCTGGTACTTCCTTCTTGGAGGATCTCTTCCTTGGAGGCACTCAGCTGACAAGGCTGGCGCCCTGTGAGACATCCCTGAGGAGAACTGACATGGACATATTCTGATATGGCCAGAAACTTGGGTCTAGAAAATCCACATGGAGACTTCTGCCAGCTGAAATGCTTACAACACCACTGGATCCAAAGACTTTCTACCTACTGTCTTGAGATCATTCTGCATTTGACGTCATGTGATTCATGAGTCTGAAGAGGACTTTAGAGCTTGTTATTGGACATTTAGATTAATATTGGACTTATGAACTTGACCTGGAGTGTGCTGGGATATTTCCTCAACATTCATTTCCTCATATACATAAGCCTCACATATATTATATATTTGAATTTGTTTCTCTAGTCTACCCAAACTAACACACATATATAGATGACATTGTAGAAGAAACAAATTTTGTAACATTTAATCTAAAATAAATAATGTTTTATCGAATATTTTCTTTTCCTTTTGCAAGAAAGCCTGGATGCATAATGGGTTCTGCACTGTACTGATAACAAGCTTAGTGGTTCAAACCCACCAGTCAATACATGCGACAAAGACAAGGCTTTTTGCTCTTGTGAAGATTTTATAGCTTTGAAGGATGGTCCCAAGAGGATGTTGACATAGGGTCAGCCACCTGCAGTTTCCTCTGAGTAGTTGACATATCTATGGGGTAGGGAAGCAATCAGAGAGTTTTAGTTGTAGCCCTGGTCTTATAGTGCCTCAAGGACCTCTTAGAGGTTTCCCCACAGAAGACTGGACTGTTCTCACCATGAAAGACATCCCACCAGATTCCCCCAATCTGAAGTCATGTATGTGGAGACCCCATTGTCTCCCAGCACTGGCAACACACAAACTGGACTCTGTGGTTTTCCCCAGCCCCATAAAACTCGCTGCACTGTGCTTCTTGGTAGCCCACCCTGCACTGATGTGCATGTGGAGGTGCCCTGCCATTTTCATGCCACTGACCAATGCGTCTGAATCCCTTAAGTGTCTACCTAAATCTCCCCCATGGTTGCTGGAGGTCAGGCACTGACAGCAGCCACTTCCTGAGCATTCTTCAGCTATTCCTTCCCTGAAATCACTGGGACCTAGCGCCACAAGTCTCACTTCTCTGCTTGCTCCTCGTTCCCTGTGGTCACCAGGGCTGAGCCCCACAAGCGGCCATTTTCTGGACTTGGTGCACCCATTACTTCCTCCTTTTTGGAGTTACTGGGGCCAAACACCATTGCATTGGTTCTTGGGTGTTCTCCAGCTGCTCCTCCTTCCCTGAAATCCCTAGAACTGAGTGCCACTGGTGGCCATATTCTGAGTTTATTGCACCGGTTTTCTCATCCTTCCCCTGCAGTTGTGTGAACCCAATTCCATTGGTGCCTGGCCCCTGTGATTTCTGCATCTGATCTCACTCCCCTTCTTTAAGATTCCAGAGCCTGAGAATTACTGGTGACTGTTTCTGGAGTTCCTTAAGCCTGCTGGTAACACCTTGAACACAATAGACACTCCCTGAAGCCCCTCACAGCCACTGGCAATGACCTGGGCCAATTGGCTGCTTCTCAGGATCCCTGCATGCACTGAATTCTATCCATGCCCACAGACTACTCCTTGGGGACTCCCACACCTGACAGTCATATCCTACACTCACAGGCCACTTCCTGTACCCCTCACACCAGCAGGCCACTGACTGCAAACATTAGCTGTGCCCCCCTCCCATGCATGCAGGCCATTTTCTGTGCCCCTCAGCATCTTCTCAGGCTACCTGAATATACCTGCTTTTTCCTGCCCTCCTAGGCTGGACCAGGACATACCTTCCACCATTCCTGATCCCTATATGACCCTTCCCAAACTTCCCTCACCCATATCCCCCAGTCACGTACTGAAACTTTGGACCATTTCCTAGATTTCCCAGGCTGACTGTGCATATCCTGGACCTACTACCTGCTTCCCTAGTACACTACATCCCTTGCCCATCTCCAGCATCTGAAGGCCTCCTCCTGGGATCCCCACATCTGCCAGTCCATTCCTGTGCTTGCTAGTAATCCTTTGTCTCCTCCCCCAACTCTTATACCTGCCAGATTAGACTCACATGAAAATGGCTCCAAGCTCCAAGAAAATTACACAAAGACAAAAACCAACTTCAGCAGCCATTACAAGAAAGGAAAATAAAATAAAAAGCAATGTTAAGAGGAGGACCTGAATGCAGCAATGTACATAGAAGTAGCAGACAAAAAGAAGCCTTTAATATGCTGCTTAGAGTCATCCAAGATATGATGGAATCAAACAGAAAAATGATGAAATAATAGAGGATGCTGTCCACATACTGAAAGAAAACACAAGACTTAAGGGCTGTTACAGCACAAACAGAGAGGATAATAACAGACCTTATCAACAGACTGGAAGAAGCACAGAACCACATCAGTGATATTAAAGATAACTAAGTAAAATTCAATAAAAGTGAAAGACATGCCAATAAGAATCAAAGAAGCTGAAGAAAAATGGGGAACAATGAGCGATGCTGTGAAATGAAACAATATCTGAATAATTGGGATATCAGAATAAGGTTCGATGATGAAATCAACTGCAAAATATTGAAGAAATTCCTGAAAGAAAGCTTCTCCAGTATAATAGGAGAGTATCTAACAATAATCCAAGGGGCAAAGAGGACAGTAATTAGACTGAATTCTCAGAACACACCAAGGCATATATTAGCCAAATTATCCAACTGAGCAAAAGGAGAAAATCATAAGGTTAGCTAAAGAAAAAGATGAAGTCACCTATACAGGTAATCAGATAAGAATATGCCCAGTCTTATCAGCAGAAACCACGAAGAAGAGAAGAGAGAGAATGGAGTAAAATATTCAAAGAGTTGAAGGAGAATAATTGTAACCCGAGAGTCTACAATGCCAAACTGTCCATCAAAATAGAAAAGGAATTTGAGTTTACTTGCATAAGGAACAATTTAGAGAATGTGAAAAATGGAAAGTAGCACTACAAAGATCACTTTCAAACTCATCATTTTAGATAGAAAACCATCTAAAAACCACAAACTTAAGATCACTGCATAGTGGAACACAATCCAATAGTCATTACACTGTAAGCAAAGCCAACAACTTGTATGAACCAAGGGAGAGGAGAAGGCAAGTATGAACCCCCCCCCACACACACACATACACAACACACAGCTGAGGAGGGGGGTAGGAAAGTACTTAGCACAAAGAGTATGAGGTGACAGCAATGAACCCACAGATGAATGTAGTTACTCTAAATGTCAATGATCTGAAGTCAACCATTAAAGGACAAACATTAGCAGGCTAAATTTGTAAACAAAACCCATCAATCTTCTATCTGCAAATCACTCATTTCAAGCTCATAAAAATTGGTTGAGGGTTAAAGGTTTGTGAAAAGCCTATCAAGCAAATTGAAACCTAATGAAAACAGCAGTTGCAAATTCTACTGTTTGATAAAATAGATCTCTTGGTGCAGGACATAACAAGAGATAACCATGGGCACAACATAATGCTTAAGATAGCAGTAGATCAAGAGTCCATGAGCATAATCAACATATACACACTCAGAGCAATAGATCAAGAGTCCATGAGCATAATCAACATATACACACCTGGAAAATTTTTCAATTAACTCCTAAACAGATGGTTGGGGAGGGGTGGAGGGGGATCATGAGGTTCAGTCAAGATGGAGCCCAGGTAAGTACCCCACAATGGGAACTATGATCAATGAACAAGGAGGAATTCACAAAAGTGAAAACACTCCAGTAACAATTCAGAGTACTTCCTTGGTCTGGGAGACTACTTTCTCCACCATCTAGCCTTAATCCAGAGCTCTGGGGATCTGTGACCTGGTACCAAGAATTCCCTTACTGACACCAGCCATACAACTGTGGACCCTGCTGCAGCCACTTGATTGCCACACTCAGAGCTAGCCAGATACTCAGCTGAGTCCCCCACAACCACAGCTGGATTCCCAAATGGTGACTGTCCACCCGTGGGACACTCCATCATGAGCTGCTGCCTCTTCCAAGCCTCCCTTATCCGCAAGTGGTGGCGGGTCCTGCCACAAGCTTGGGTCCCTACTGCTGTCCATCCATGGACAAGATGCCATGGCTAGACCTCGTATATCGCCTGACTTCAGTCATGTTTAATCATTTGCAGTGATGGCAAGTTTCCTTACCCATCATTGCAACAGCAGCTGTGCCCCCCATCCACGACTGCTGTGACTCCTCTGTCGCTCCACAGCGCCTGCATCCACAGAGATGGCAGCAACCCCTATTGTTGCTTGTCTCCACACACTGTGTCAGTAAGTCTTTCCCTATTGTTGCTCTTTCCATGGCAACAGGACCCTCCTTCCCTTACCCAGCACCTCCATCCACAGCAGGGATGCTTCTCCTGTGGTAGCCATGCACCTCCAACAATGTTAGGGAGTCTTTTTCAACCTTTACCTGGCATCCCTTCTCAAAGCAGCAGGGCTTCTCCCACCATTTTCCAGCAACTCCCACCCCCACACACAGAGCTATACTCACTCACTACCTGGAACTGCTCCACCCATGTGCCATGAGAGGACTACCAGACTTGCCCTCCAAATTGGAAATCCTAGCTGTCGGAAGAGAATTAAACTCTAGTGAGATAAACAAGTAGCCAGACCCCCTACTGTAGTTGGATATCAGTATACCATAGAAACATTCCTACCAGCCTCAAAAAGAGAGAGCTCAGGGCTCTTTGACTCCCTGGAAAATAGCACCAAGTTCTCCAAAATGACACACAGACAGCACACATTCACAACAACCTCAATGAAAAAACAGATGATATAAAGTGCATTATCAGAGGAAGTCCTTAATCTAGCGACATGCACAGAACATGCAGAAATTGTGCTACCACAGAATGAAACCTTCAGAATGTTGCTTAGAGTCATATAGGATATGAGGAAAGCATTACAGAAAAAGGATGAAATGATAGAGGAGATAATGGACACACACCAAAGGGAAATACAAGAGTTAAAAACAAAAGGTAACAAAAGCAAACAATAAGGTAACACAGTTTGCTAATAGATTAGAAGAAGCTGATCAGAACTGTACCAGAGACCTTGAAGATAAACAGACAGACTTCAAAAAATGTGAAAGAGAGTCAATCAAAAGAATCAGGGAAACTGAAGAAAATTAGCGAATAATGTCGGATGCTATGAAGAGGGAAACCATCAGAATAATTGGACTTCCATAACAAAAGACTACAAAAAAGTCAATGGTAAAAATAGCGAGGAAAATCCTAGAGAAAAACTTCCCCAGATTAAAGAATGAAAATTAGGTGACTATCCAGGAGGCAGTGAGGACACTATCGAGACTGAATCCAAGGAAGAATTCACCAAGGCATACAATAGATAAACTATCCAACTTTGAGAAAAAGTAGAAAATCATGAGAGCTGGTATGGGCACAAAAGGCCTTCGAAGGTACCAAATAAAGTATATGCTCCAACTTATCAGCAGACACTATTAAGAAGAGGAGGCAGTAGACTAAGAATTTCTGAAGACTGAAAGAAAACGATGCAAACCCAAGAATTCTTTATCCTGACACATTATCATTCTAGATTGATTCAGTAGAGTCTTCCCAGACAAGGATCAACTCAAAGAGCACATTAAAAGAAATCCAGATCTATAAAAAGTCCTGTGGACACAATGTGGTCAAAAGACCAGCACTCATTGAAAAAAAAAAGGAAACCACCATATAGAGCAACTCCACACAGAGATCAACACATTGAAAACAGCATGCAAGATAACATTTGATCAATAGTTAAAAGAAGGCAAGAATGAACCACATGCCCATTTTCATAATATAAACATACTGATAAGAAGTGAAGTAAGAAAATGCCCAAAGAAAAAGGTATGAGATGACATCAGAGCCCACTAATAGATGTTATAACTCTAAATATGAATGGACTGAACTAGTCCTAGTCCATTAAAATACAGAGACTAGTGGACTGGCTTAGAAAAATCCCAACCCATCAATCTGATGTCTACAAAAACATATCTCAAACTTGGAGACAGAAATACACTGAGAATCAAAGGCTGGAGACAAATAGGTCAAGCAAACAGAAACTAAAAAAAAGTACCAGGGATTTCAATTCTAATCTTTTACAAAGCTAATCTCAATGTGAAAGACATAACAAGAGAAAAGTAGGGACATGACACTCAAGAAATCAGTATACCAAGAAACAGTTAGCTTAATAAATATATATGTACACAATGAGAGACCTGTGATCTCTGTCAATCAAATGCTCCAAAAAATAAAGAAGGAAATCACAGGCTCAACAATTATAGTAGGTGACTTTAAAACCATCACTCTCTGAGAGAGATAGATTCCAGGGAAAGAAATCTACTATGTTAATCTGGGTAAACTAGGAAAACAAATCCTCAGAAACTCATATGCATGAGTGAGTTTTATAAAAGGGGCAAGTGTGCATTCAGAAAGCATCCCAAGTCAGCACTAAGTCCATAAATCCATAAATCCAAGTCCATTAGCCCATATGTGCAACACCAATATACAAAGTTCTTCTCAATCTCACAAAACACACACAATGATGCCAATTGCAGAAAGAATGCTGAATCAGTGAGTGTGCAAGCACCTCAGCGCTGGCTGGGGTCTCCTCACAGGTGCTTCAGCACCCAGGGCTGCATCAGAGTAGGTCCATGTGGCTTCTCTTCAGGGATATCTTGCAGGAGATGAGTCTTGCCAGCTGAAGCAGGGAACCGGCTAAGGCAGCTGCACCCTAGTGCAATCATCTGAAAGCAAGAGGCCTGGTTACTAGCAAGTCAAGGCTCAATAAGTGATTTTTATCTCCTCGCTTCAGTTAATCCCACATGTGCTTATTGGCCAGGTTGGGACAATAAACCTTAACTAACTCGCCAAGGACACTACAGAATTAAACTCAACAATTAAGCGACTAGACATAGTAGATATTTTCAGAGTTCTCCACCTAAATGCAAAAATGAAATTAAAAAATTGCATTCTTTTTAAGCACATATGGCACCTCTTCAAAAATAGGTGGCATGCTGGGGCACAAGTCAAACCTATATAAATGCAAACACGAAAAAGTCATTCAGACTTCCTTCTCATACCACTTCTCCATAAGGCTGGAAATCAGCAAAAGGAGAAATAAGAAAGCAAGTGCAAATCATTGAGGGATGAATAACTCTACTGCAAAATGAGTGAAGATGAAATCAGGAAGTTTTTAGAAACAAATGAGAATGAGAATATGACGTGCCAAAACCTATAGGTACAGCAAAAGCAGTTATGGGAGGAAGTTTGATAGTGACAAATGCATACATGAAAAAGGAAGAGAGACTTATGGCTGATTCGCTGGCACAAAACCTCCCATAATTTAAGCAGTCAACAGGCTAATTCAATAGCAAAAGAAATAAATCACAAAGACTAGGGCAGAATAAATGAGTGGGGAGACACGAAAGTATGCAAAAAAACAATGCAGCAAAATGCTGGTTCTTTGAAAGGATTAACAGAATTGAGAAACCTCTGACAAACCTAACCAAAGAAACAAATTAACGAATATCGATAGACAGGATGAGGAATTAAACAGAAGAAATTACCACAGACACTAATGAAATTAAAAAGCTAATTACATAGTACTACAAAAGCCTATAGTTCAAAGAATTCAACAACTTGAAAGACATGGACAAATACTTGAAAAAACCAATCCCTCCCTAGACTATTCCAGATGGACATTAACAACCTCAACATACCAATAGCAATAGAAGAAATAGTTGAGGATATCAAGGAAATACCAACTAAAAAATCCCCTATCGAGAAGATAGGAAAGGAAGGAAATATCCTTAATATAATACAAACTATATAAGAAAAATCAACAGCCAATGTGGTAGTCAATGTGGAAAAGATATAAACAATCCCACTGAAAAAGAGGACCAGGCAAGGATGCTCCTTGTCCCACCTTCTATTTAGCAGCATACAGAAGTTAGTTAATAATATAAGACAAAAGAAAGATATAAAAAATATGTGCATGGGGGAAGAAAAGGTAAAATTATCATTTTTCACAGACTATATGATTTTATATATGGAAAACCCCAAAAGATGAACAACAACAGTGCTGGAAGTGATAGAGCATATGGCACATATCAGGATACAAGAACAACAAAAACAAGTCTATTGGACTGCTGTATGCATTGAACAAGTCCTCAGAAAAGGAGATTAAAAAAAGGAGTACCCTTAACAATTGTCAAGCACAAATTGAAATATCTAGTGATATACCTAACCACCCCCACCCCAAATATTTGTATGAGAACTACAGAACACTATTATAAAAACCGAGAGTGACCTCCACAAAAAGTAAATCCCATGATCATGGACTGAGTGACAATACAGTGCAGATGCTAGTCCTGCCCAAGTCACTCTATATGTTTAACACTATCCCAATACAAATATCAACATCTTTCTTCAAAGAATTTGGAAAACTGACTATCAAATTCATATGGAGAGGTAAGAAGATAATAACTCCTCAAGAAGGACAATGTTGGACTTTAACTAGCTTTAGCATCTATTTAGCCACAGTGGTCAAAACACTGTGGTACCGGTGTAATGACAGATAGACGAAAGGAAAAGAGCTGAAAAACCAGAAATGTAATCATCTGCATACAGGCAACTGCTTTTTAAAAGGGACCCCCAAAATATAAAGGTAGAAGCAAATGCTCACTTCAATAAGTTGTACTGGAAAAAAATGAATATCTACCTGCAGAAAAATGAAGCAAGACCCTTACCTCATTCCATGCACAAGAGTAAACTCAAGGTGGATCACAGACCTCGAGGTAAAACCCCAAACTATTAGGGCTATCAATGAGGGAATTGGGCCAAACCAAAGTATTTTGGGACAGGGAATACATTGGGTTTCACATATAAGGAAGGACACAAACATAGAGGAAGCACAAATTGACAAGCTGGATTTACTGAAGATAAAATACTGTCTACATTGAAATAATTCACCAAGAGAGTAATAAGACCCACAGACTGAGAAAACATCTATAGCATTGCCACATAAGACAAAAGTGGGCAAATAACCTGAACAGAAGTTTCATAAGGGCATAAATCCATATGGCCAACAAACATATGAGAAAATGTTTGTGATCATTAGTCATAAGGGAAATACAAGTTAAAATAACTATGAGATACCACAAAAGACCTTCAAAGATAGTCCAATTCAAAAGATCAGAAAGCAACAAGTGTTGGAAGGGATGTGGTGAGATAAGAACTCCCATTCACTGCTGGTGGTTCTGTAGGTATGTGCAGTCATTATGGAACTTGATATAGTGATACATAAACCAAACAAAAATTGAGCTACCATATGACCCAGAAATCTCTGTACTGGCCATATACTCAGAAGCAGTAAGAAACAAAGCAAAACCACACATCTGTGCTTCAATATTCTTTGCAGTGCAGTTCACAATTGCAAAGAATTGGAAACAGCCTAAATTTCCATCAACCAATGAATGAATTTAAAAACTCTGTTATATACATACAATAGAGTATTGCACATTAAAAATCCATGATGAATGCATGAAGCACGTCATTGTATGGGAAGAGTTAGAGCAAAGTATGGAAAGCAAAGTATCCAAGCACAAAAGGGCAATTACAAAATGAGTCAACTGAGGTAAGCTTAAAACGCACAAAGGGCCTAGGGGAAAAGCCACAAAATTCACAAATCCCTGTGGCAAAGTCTAGCACTCTAGAAGGGGTCAGACCTAACCCAGGGATATAAATATATATAAACAGTCAACTAAAAAGGAAGGGAAAGGGGAAAAAAAGGGACATGGATCGTGGGGAAAGAGGGCACTAACCCATACATGGGAAGTTGTGGTAGATATATAATGATTTGTCAATTTGAAGATTAAGTGTAAAAGGGTGGTCATTCTGGAGAGAGCCAATGAAACCTCTGTGTGGACATGACCTTCTCCTGAGAATTCTGGGAAATTCAGTATGTCCTTCTTGGAGGCAGGATACTCTCTCTCTCTCTCTCTCTCTCTCTCTCTCTCTCTCTCTCTCTCTCTCTCTCTCTCTCTTCACTCCCTTGGAGACTCTATCCTGACAAGACTGACTTCCTGTGAGACATCTCTGAAGAGAAGCCACATGGATGCAACCAGACCTCTGAAGCTGGAGAAGCCACAGAGAGACCCCTGCCAGCGCTGAGATGCTTACACCACTGGAGCCAAAGACTTTCTACCCACTCACTGTGATCATCCTGCATTTGGTATCATTATATGTGTTTCATGAGTCTGAAGAGGACTTTTTAGACTGGTATTGGACATATGGGCTGATATGGCCTTTGAGTGGACTGGGTTTGGACATTTTCTTAATGTACAATTACCTTTTATATAAAACTCTCTTATGCACATATACATGCTTATGAATTTGTTTCCCCAGTCTATACGGACTAACACGGGAGGCCATTGTTTATGTCTCCACTGGAAAGAGAGAAAGAAAGGGACCAGAACTTAACCTGGGGTGTCATGCCTCAAGGGCAACATATTGGCATGAAGGAGCAAACTAACAGCAAGTTCTATAGGATTAACCCCAGTCTCAGTCAATGAGGGGATGGGGGAGAGAGAGAGAGAGAGAGAGACAGAGAGAGAGAGAGACAGAGAGAGAGAGAGAGAGAGAGAGAGAAATCAACCACATCCTACTCCACATTTCTTGAAGACAACATACCTCCTCAGAGGGCCAGGTTGTTAGGGAGTTGAGGGAGTACTTCAGTAGAATGCCAATGTCCATCTGTTATCTTGATACTTAAGATATAAATATATGTACATAGACTATTTCCCTATCATTATATATCAATATATTTACATATGTACAAACCTATAATTGGACCTCTATACTTGACCATTGCTTCCCAGTTCTTTTCTCTTTTTCCTTTTCCTTTGCTCTTGTCCCACTATCATGTTCTGCCTTCATTTGGAAAAACAAAAGATCTATATGAGGAAAACTAAGAACATTGGTACAACAAACCAAATGGGATTTTCACAAGTGGGAGAATATCCCATGCTTGAGGGTCAGAAGAATCAATATTGTATAGATATCTATCCTGTCCGAGGTTCTATATAATTTCAGTGCAATCCTGATACAAACGCCATCATATTTTTTCAAAGAAATGGAAAAAATGACTACCAGATTTATATGAAAAAGAGAAGAAACCCAGGATTGGCAAAGATATTCTCAAGAAGAAAAAGGCAAGTGGGCTGGCATTTTCTGACTTCAAATTTATTGTACAGCAACGTTTGTCAGAACAGCATGCTACTGGTACAATGACAAATACTCAGATCAATGGAAAGAATGGAAAATCCAGAAATAAAAACAGCATCTTATATTGAACTGATCTTTGCCAAAGACCCAAAAATCTCAAATGGGAAGTAGATATCCTTTTCAACAAATGGTGCTGGAGAAACTGGTTAGTTATCTGCAGAAGAATGAAACAAGACCCTTTACCTCATTCCATTCACAAGAACAAATTTGAGGTGGATCACACACCTTGAGGTAAAACCCCAAACTGTTAGGATCATTAATGAGAAGACTTGGACACAGCTAAGAAACTTAGCCCAGGGTATATGTGGGCTACTAGAAATTAGGAAGGATACACACCCAGAAGAAGATTAAATAGATGAGTGGAACATTTAAAAAATAAACCTCCTGTACACATTGAAAGACTTCATCAACAGAGAAGCAGAAGAGGTCACAGACTTGGAAATATATTTAGTAATAACATATCAGACAAAG
>PVJH01007948.1:0-88827 GCA_004026705.1 Nesogale talazaci | reverse complement strand
CCCACTCCCACTGTGCTCTGTCTTCCACTCCATGCCCTCGCCCACTTCTCCCTGAGACTCTGATTCCCCCTGTGCTGTCCCTGCTCCCTAACCTCCCCCCCCCCCCTGCCCCGCACTCCTCCTCCTCCACCAGCAGACACGGCCCTCTGGTCTGGTGTGGGGCTGATAGCTCCTCCAGGGTCTGCCTGTTCTCTGTAGGTCTGTCTGTGGTTTGGCTGACAGCTGACCCTGTGTGGGGGAGGGTGGGGTCATGAGGGTTCCGTTCTAGGTCTGAGGGGTGTCTAGGAGCCTCAGTCTTAGGGTTCCTCCAGTGTCCATCGGTCTTGGTCTTTGTATGTATTTGGGGTCCTCTTGGCAGCCTTGAGGAGACCCTCAGTTTCATGAGAGTGGGGTACAGGTGGACATATCCCAGGAGGAAAGTGAGGGCCCCTGAAGGTCCTCCACAGAGTGCTCAGTCACTGTAGTGAGGGGTGCTCTGTCTCCTGCCCACGTGGCCTGCTCCTGGGCTGTCCCCATGGCCTTGTTGTGGCCATTAGCTCACAGATCTCACGGGGGCCCTCAAGGTCCGCGACCCTCCACATCACCAGCCGATTCTTCCTCCTTGCCTGACAGACCTGTCCCCTCACTGCCGAGCCTTCTGCTGGCCTTGCTCCTGAGATGCATAGACTGACCCTCAGCCCTCAGAGTCCCCGGGGTGGAGAGAGAGGGGCAGACTGCAGGTGAGAGAGGGACAGGCAGGAGCTCATTGGGGCCAGGCTCATCCCTTTCGAATCTGTAAGCAATGTTTGAGGGGTGGCAAGTTTTAAGCTCCGGTGCTGTGGAGGAGCAAATGACTGGGTGTCTGGCTTATTGATCAGGGTCATCACCCAATGTGGCCTTCTCTCCCTCCTCCCAGTCCTGCTTGTGTGCTCCCCCACCTCTGGGTCTCCACCTTCCCAATCTCCCACACTTACAGTGGCACCCCTACAGCCTGAAATGCTGCTGCAGCTCCCAACGGCTGTCACAGGGGATAACAATAACTAACATCACGGGACACACCAGCCGCAGGGAGGATTCACACTGGAGACGTCTGAAAGTGCCCTTAACACAGGAACTGGGTGTCTGAGGGGCTGGGGTGTTCAAAGCCATCTTTGTGAATGCGGGGAGGGAGGGGTTGTCCTGGTGAGACTCAGCTGCTCACTGAAAATTGGGTAGTTCACACCCACCAGTGGAGCCTTGAGAGAAAAATGAGGCTTGCTGCCCCCATCAAGGTCGGCAGCCTATAGGGCAGCACTGCACTGGCCTTGGGGGTCACTGCGATTTTCTTCTGCTTTACCAGATGGACCCACGGTGGCATAGCGACGAAGCACGTGGCTAAATCCTAAAGTCGGAGGTTCAAACCCCCCAGCCGCTCTGAAGTAGTGCAGTGTGGCTGGCTGTCTGTTTCTGTTAGCTTGTAGAGTCTATCCGGTCTTCTCCCATCTCGCAGTTGCAGAGGGTGGGTTTGATGGAGGGGCGGGGCGATTTCCTGTCCCTCCTCTTGTGGAGACGCCCCTGTCCAGGGTTCAGGTTCCGTCTTCTGAGAAGGTGAGGCCAGGCGATGAATGGAGGTGCCTGTGCGTGTGCTCCCGGGAGGGAAGGCGTGCGCGGCGGCTTCTGTCTCTGTCTGAGGCGGAAGACGTGCTGCAAATGCCGCTGCAGACCTGACAAGCCGTCTCCCGGATCCCTCTCCTAGTTAAGAAGCAAGAACTTGCATAAATGATTAAGGAACACAGTCTTTTCGCTTCTTAAGTAACCAATTTAAAATGTGTTTATCACCGAGCATGCTGGTGCTCGGGGGAGAAAAAAAGGAAAAAGCGAACCCAGCAAATTGCACCAAACAGCTAGCGACATTCGACATCCGGGCGGCGAGGGGCGGCCGCCATTTCTCTGAGGTGGGGTTGGGGCCTTGGGCATGGCACGGGAGGTCCTTCCCCTGGCAGGGAGCAGCCTCGAAGGTGGGCGTGCCCTGCAAACGTGAATGGCAGCAGGAGAGATGCAGGAATGTCGGACCGAAGGGGGAAACCAAGGACAGGGCAGCGGAGGTCGCTTCCGTCTCTGCAGTAGCCTCCTTCGCTACTTGCACGCGTCTGGTCACCATGGTTGCTGTCAGCTGCCCTGAGCGGGTCCCTGAGCTACTTCTCAGTCATGCCCGTCCCCCATGGCCGCCCTGCCTGCGTTTGGGAAGTGGCTCTCCTGGCCTTTCTTGCCTGTCCCAGTTGGTCTCGAGGCTCTGCCCAAACCCACTGGGAATCATGGACTGAGGGGTGGGGCTGCGCCCGCGTGTGCTGAGTGGGAAAGCCACCACTCCACCCCCAAGGGACAGATGGGTGTCCATGGAATGTCCCAGAGGGGGAGTGTGTGAACCCAACACTTGGGACCAGGGGTTATGGGGTGATTGGCCCCATGAAGCTAGCTCAGGCTGCTCCCCACGGGAGCCTGCTGCCTCTTTCCTTTGTTTCCAGATCCTGGACTTTTCCGGACAAGGGCATTGAAGACACACAGCTCTGGGGCTGTTCAGACTACCAGTCACAGCCCCTCCAGGGGGCTACCTAGTTGCTGGAGTTTGGTATCTTAGCAAGACAGAGACGGAATCTGTTTCTTCATGTTGAATCTGGTAGCATAAGGAACAGAACGCAAACACGTGTGTGAGGGCTGAGCCCCGGTGGTGTACTGGTTGAGTGCGGGACTGTGGCCCACAGGCTTGGTGGTTCAAATCCAGCAGCAGTTCTTCAGGAGCAAGGCTGGACCTTCCACTCCCACCAGGAGGCAGTGATGTCCCCCCACAAATTTTTTTAAAAAACCATGTGTGTGCATGCGCGCACAGGTGTGTGTGTGTGTGTGTGTGTGTATGACAGTGATTGTACACATAGATACATGTGTATACACCTGCCAGGGGCTTCAGAATGCTTTGGGGAAGGCATACAGATCGTGACATTTCCCTTGAACCTTTTGAAACCTCATGCTTTTATGTCTGTGTCTAGATCTAAATCAAGATCTAGACAGACACCGGCTGATCTAGAACACGTAAGTCCTGCTGGCTCTGTGGGTCAGGCACAAGACTGCCCAGCAGATGAGGGTTCCTTCTCCGTGAAGACTCAGTCTCAGGAACCCCATCTGAGGTGTTGATGAATCAGAATGGATGGCAGGCAATATATGTGGATAAACACAAACTTTATTGATATGTGTTTGCATCTGTTTATAATTCTAATTGTAGCACTCATAGATTTCATATATGCTTCTAGGTGGTGTTAGCACATTTGTCAGCTAACCAAAAGGTTATGGGTTAGGGTCCACCCGCAGGCACCTGGAAAGAAAGGCTTGGTGACAAGCTAGGAAAGAATCAGAGCCTGGAAACCCAGGGAGCAGCTCTGCTCTGCACAGCTGGGTCGGCTTGGACTGTGCATACCCTGTGCATACCTTGTCACTGTGTGTGCATGTGTGCCCACACAAGAGTGCTTTCCTGGGGCCCGAGACTGAGGACTTGTGCTCTTAGGGACAGACAGGGTCCCACTGCACAGGAAGGTCCCTCGGGGGGTCGGTAGGCAGGCAGGGTAGCACTCACTTTTAGCAGATGCCTTGGATGACACCCAGCCTGCACCTCACCCTGAGCCTTTCTCCTCCACTGTGTGGGTGCATCTGCCCAGGCCCCTCCCGCAGGCCCCAGACCTTCCCTGAGTTAATTGGCTTCCATTTCTATTGCAGAAATGCCCAGAGCCGCAGGAATGTGACAGCTTTGGCCATCTATGGTGACAGTGACCAGTGGGCGGCTGTAGGCCCTTGGCTGCTGCTGGGAGGGAAGTTTGCAGTGCCCTAATTTGCAGACCTCCACTGTCCAGGCATCTCAAAGAGGGGGCCCAAAGCTCGATGGTGCTGGTGTGTCAAGGAGTTGGGGTGCTCAGGAAGAGAGGAGACGGGGCAAACCAGGGCGTGTGTTCACAATTCTCCCCCTCTCCAGTTGTGTAACCCGTGTGTGAATGAAGGTGCAGCCTCCACTGGGATTTGGCTCCCGTGGTCGGACACTGATGGGCGCTCAAAGGAGGACATCTACCCCCCAAACCCAAGCCTCTCCTGGCTCCTGTGTCCCGTGCTTTCATTCAAAGCCAAGCTGTGCTCTCCACCGCCACCTGGAGTTACTGCTGGGACTGGCACAGTTACACAGGCCAGGTGGGCTGTCACCCTGTTGTCAAGAATACGATCCGTGTCCCCACAAAACCGTGTCAGCTTGGGTTGGCTCTGGTTCTTGAAGCTTGGCAGTGGTGCATTCGTTGCGTGACGTGGCGTGATCAGCCTGAGTGGATGTGAGGGGAGTGGGGGGTGGGCGTTCAGCATCTTCTGGCAGTGAGTCAGCAACAACTCATGGCGACACAGTATGTGCTGTACATCCTCATCACAGTCCAGGAAAGCGTCTGGTGGGTGTGGACCACTGACCTCTCAGTCGCCGGCCCCATGAGGGCTTCTGGACCTCGGATGGGTGTCCCTCACAATTCTGTCCCCGTCCCTGCAGTTGTCAACCTCAGCATTTGGACTGTGTGGCATTTGCTCACTTGTCTGCAGGATCGTTTGATGAAGGTCCTTCTCCCCACAGGCTGCGGCCGGTCCTTCTGCTCATCGTAATGCCCTATTGCACCTTCCTTCTGCAGTGTGGTATGGCCCAGCACTGAGCAGATGGTCATGGGTTGGGTCTCTGGGAGATGAGCACTCTCTGCTATGATCCGAAAGGTTGCATGTTCAAGTCCAACCCCAAGCCGGCTGGCCATCCTGCTCCTGAGAAATCAGCCACTGAAAACAGAGTGGAGAGAGTTCTGCTCCAGCCCACATAGAGGTGCCAGGGCCCAGAGTCTGCCCAATGGCCGCGGACACTGGACTCTCCTTTGTCTCTGCCCTCAGGTTGGTTCAGACATTTGTGACCATGTGTGCAGGAGAAGGAAACACACCAGGCCCTGCATCAGCTTCTCAGTCGTCTCCATGCTTGAGCTTTCTGTTGTAGCCACTCTGCCAGTCCGTCTTGTTGGGGGTTCTCTTTGATTCTGCTGATCCTCTGTTTTCCAAGCAAGACGTCCTTCTCCAGAGACTGGTTCCTCCTGATAATATGTCCAAAGTACATTGTGTTTGATATTGTTACCATTTTTCCACTGTCTCTGTCACTGTGTTGCTCTGGTCTGGGGTGGTTTGTATTTAGCAGGGCTGGATGCCCTGCTCTTAGAATTTCAGACACCAGTGGGTTTACCTTGGGGGTCTGGTTTCAATGGAGCTTGAAGACTGATACAGAACAGGAAGGAGAACGTGGCAACTTACTTAAGGACCACAAAGGAAAATTGCCAGTGACTCACTACTGAATAGCAGAGGAATATTGTCAGAGAAAGTGCCAGAAGATGAACCCTCAGGTGGGAAGGCGCTAAAATCTGGGGAGATCTGTCTCCTCAAAGCACGCTTGATCCTGAAGAGGTGGGTGAAGTGAAGCTTTGGGGACCTTCGTCTGCTGATGGGGTACACCTTCAAATGACAAGAAACCATTGCAAACATTTGTTAACAACAAAGGTGGAAAGTGTGAGACATGAATCTAGGAGCATTGGTAGTCACAGGAATGAAATAGAAAGCATAAGGAGAGGTATCTGAGGCATCAGTGAGCTGAAATGGATTTGCGCTGGCACTTCTGAATCAGACAATCATATTGTTTCCTATGCATGGACTGAAAAACTGAAAGGGGATGGGTTGCATTCATTTTCATAAAGAACATTTCAAGATCTATCCTGCAGTACAATGCTGTCAGTGGTCACATAATACCCACGGTCCCCACCAGGGACCCGGGTTAGTGAGACTGTTCTTCAGATTTACACACCAACTGCTAATAACAAACATGAAGGAATTGAAGATTTTTAAAATCAACTTCACTCTGAAATTTATCAAGCATGCAATCAAGATGCATTGTTAATTATTCATGATCGGAATGAGAAAGTCAGAAACAAAGAAGGATCTGTAATTGGAAAACATGGACTTGGTGATAGAAATTACACGGAAGATCACAAGATAGAATTTTGTCAGAAGAACAACTTCATTACAAATGCCATTTCTCCACAGCATAAGCAGTGACTAGTCATGTAGGCCATGCTGAATGGAATATGCAGCACTCCAGTGGACCATACCCATGAAAGGATACAAAAGAGAACCCCAATGTCATTAGTCAGAAGGATGCCACGGGCCAGTTGAGGAGTAGACCGTCAGTTGCCCATATACAAGTTCAAGTCAAAGGTGAAGGAAATGAAAACAAATCACAAGAGCCAAGTCCATCTGAATTTGGAGACCACCTCAAGGAATGGCTTTGATGCATTGAACGTGCATGTGGAGCAGATGGGTTGTGGGATGACATCATCCATGGAGATAACCAGTGATAATGAAACAGAAATAACAGCAGCAACACAAGATCAAGATGGATGCCAGAAGGAGACCTTGACTTGCTTTTGAAAGTTGAGCACCTACACTGATGGGATGAAATGGTGATATAAAAGTGAGCGGAAGACTTCAAAGGACAACTGGAAAAGACAACATGGTGTAATGAAATGTGCAAAGACTTGGGTTTAGAAAGTCAAAAAGGAAGAGCCAGCTCAGCATGTCACTGGCTGAAAGGACTGAAGAGAAAACTCAAGCCTCAAGTTGTAATATCGTAGGATTCTATGGGCAAAATACTGAACCAGGCAGGAAGCATCCAAAGAAGATGGAACGGATACAGAATCAAGGCACCAAAGCGAATGGGTCAGCGTCCAACAATCCTTAAGCTCAAACGCCCTGCCATCAAGTTGATGCCAACACACAGTGTCCCTGTGAGGCAGAGGGGAAATGCCCCGGGCTTGAGGCTGTGAATGATTACAGGAGCACACACCCTCATCTCCCTCCCCAGGGGCATTTGATGTCTTCAAACTTCTGGTCTTGGGCTTAGTAGCACAACTTGTGACCACTCTGCCACTGGGACTCTGTAAACCATCTTCTGAGGTAGAATCTGATCAAAAGCTGATGATATATTTTAAATATACCCACCCTGCAGCTGTTTTTTTTTTAAAAACAAACCCTAAAACAACCTAATCAACTTCAAAGTACTCTCTATGTCACTTATTTGTCAAATCTGCCATTCTATTCTTAGAAACATTTTGTAAACTCATCTGTCTGGATGGCAGACAGCACCTCCCTTTTTTTCACTTCTTCTACATTGTCAAACTGTTTTCCTTTGACACCCCTCTCAATCTGGGGAAACAAAAGTAAGTCACACACAACAAGGCCAGATGAATCAGGTGTGTGGGTCAAGAGAGACATGCTGTCTTTTTGCCAAGAACTGGCACAGTGAGATGGTTATGTGAGCAGGTGCATTGTTGTGGTGGCAAAACCTTTCCCCAACTGCCACAAATCAGGCCTTTTTTGTTGCACACTGTTATACAATCCTTTCAGACCCTCTAAACAGAAAGCTTGATTAGCAGTCTACCAGGTGGAATGAACTCCATTTGCATTACAACTTGACATTTTCATCTGTTCAGAAAGTTGATTTACATCCAGAACAAGTTTTGTCATCAATTGACATTTTACCTATTTTGAAATGAGAAAATCGCGTGTACACTTGAGCTTTTCCTATAGCGCTCTTCTTGTAAGCTGTGTGCAACATTACAACAGTTTCTGTGGCATTTTCCCCAAGCAGGAAACAGAATTTCACAGTCACATGCTGTTCTCTTAAATCGGCCATCATAAAAAATGGGGTTTGAGCAAAACTGCTTTTATGAAAAAATTCACTGTGATCAAAGAGAACCTTCCCAGGCAATACCACTGGGTGCGCTAACTCAGAGCAAGTTGCTTTTTGCTTGGAGGAAAAATGCATACTACGAAAACTCTACACAGCTGAGCTTTTTTCTGGTTTTTCTTTGGGGGGGGGGTGTTGAAACCCCCTCTTATGATAGAGTTTTTTAAAGATATAATTGACATATCAAGAAATTCAAAGATTCAACCAAATTAAGCAGGGTTGTGTATTCATTGCCACAATCAATTTGGGAGCATTTCCTACTTCTTGTGTCCATATCTGTTGATTCTGCATGTCTCGTCTGGCTTCCTCCTGTACTTCCAGCTAGTCATTAATCCTGTTGCTATCTTCATGGGTAAAGCAAAGCAAAAACAAAACAAAACAGACTCGATGGTATGAAAGGAAGAATCCCAAACTTATTTGTGAAAAGCACACTAGAAGAATTGTCGTAAGAATTAAAAAAAAATTATTGGAATACCAATTGAGATGCTTCCACAAATGGATGCCGTGCTGGAATGCCATGAAACAGAGAATGTTGGACCAACCACTTGGACAAGGTTCATATTTGTGCCCATTCCAAAGAGGTGATCCAACAGACTGCACAGTTGCTGAACAATACCATTAATGCCAAATACAAGGGAACTTTCACTCAAGATAATTCTGTAACAACTAGAGCAGTACATTGACAGGCAGCTGCCAGAAACTCAAGCCAAATTCAGAAGGGTACATGCAATAAGGGATATCTTCATTTCAGAAGAATCTCAACTGCAAGCCAAAGTTATCAGAAAATACTTTCTTGTGTCTGATGGACCATGCAGAGGCATTAGACTGTGTGCATAATAACAAATGATGGGCAAAGAGTGGGGATTTCAGAACACTTACTTTGGGAAGCTGTTCATGGGCCCAGAGACTGTGATTCAAGCAGAACAAGGAGAAACTGTGTGATTTCAAACTGGAAAGCTACATGTCATGTATATGTCCTGTCACTGAATCTGTATGCTGAACAAACAACCTGAGGAGGTGGGCCTCCTCAGGCATGAGGATCAGAGGAAGACTCCTTACCAGCCTGTGAGACACCAAGGACACAGTCATGCGTGCCGATAGTGAAGAGATGTGAAGCACTTACTGATGAATCTCAAATACCTCCCGGGGGGATTGCACCTCAGCAATAAAAACGAGCCACAACTGGACCCGTCAGGTCATGCTCAATGGCGAAGTTATTGAAGTTGTTCAGGACTTCATTCACTTAGATCTACAAATGACACCCATGGAAATATCAGTCAAGAAAGGCAGGAACTCACTGAACAGGGAAAATCTGCACAATCTCTTTAAAGTGCTAAGAAGCAATGATGTCACTTAGAGGACTAAGGGGTCCCTCACCCAGGCCTTGGTATTTGGAATTGCTTCATGTGGATGTGAAAGCTTGTGATAGACATTAATAAAGGAAAACAGGAAGAATTGCTTTGTAGACTACAGAAATAAATTCAGGGAGACTCATATATGTATGGAAAAGAGCCGTATAAGAAAGAATACTTGTATATTAAGAAAATATCCAAGCCCAGTCAAGATCAGGTCCTTAAGTCCAATATGAGCCCATATGTCTGATACCAGTCCATAAGTTCCTTTTCATACTCATATGAACACATGCAGTTGAAGATCACAGGCCAGTGGGTAGAAAGTCTTGTAGATCCAGTGGCAGTGGAAGCATCTGAGTGCTGGTGTGGGTCTCCACGTGGCTTCTCCAGCTCCAGGGCTCTGGCTCCATCTTATGTGTCTCCATGTGACCTCCCTGAAGGCTTTTCCCTTTCACCTGTCTATTGTACATCGGGCGAAGGTTAGCCGAGCAGACCAATTTCCATTGAGCAATTTGTGCACACTCTGCTTCCTGTCATTGATAGCAGTGTGATGCTGTGTATCCCACGACCTCCCCAGGTTTCCTCTTTTCATTGCTCCTTCTTTCCCAACCTTTCTGGCCTCCTGAGCTTACCTTTAGACCAATGGTGTTCTATTGATCTGATCAGGCGACTTTAAGGAGCCTGTGCCCCCGGCCATGATTCTTCCCCTCTTGTCACGCTTGTGGTTTGACTGAAAGGGAGCCACAGGGATTGGTTCAGTCCCGGGCTTGAAAGGTGACGAAAGGCACTAGTGTTGGGGGTTCTGCACCTCTCTACCAAACCAGTGAGCTCGGTCCTTTTCCGTTCCTTCACATGTCCCTCCACACTACCTCAGGCCCTTTAACCTGATGAGGGAATGCTGCCTTGAGTGATTCCTTTCAGAGCAGTCATCAGAGGAAGCCAGGCACCATCTGGTTCTTCGGGGTCTCGGGGTCTTGGACGCCTACGTCCACATGGTTAATTAGTACATTGGACTCATAGTCAAGGCTTCTTCAACTCAATAGAGACTCCATCTGATTTTAGACTTATCTGTCAACTCGGGTGGTGTCATGGTCTTTCCTCCTAACACGGACTGACTTCTGAGCTATGAAGGGCTTTAAAAAAATTCATAGAAATCCATGGAACAGAAAGATAATGGGGTTTTCTCATGAGCTCCCTTCTTGATTTGTCTGCTGCCTTGTGTTATTTCCTGCCCCTCACCAGGAAGTGTCTGCCCCCTATCTCTGGGCCAGACCCAGGGCAGACTGGGGCTCTCCGTGCCGTGGGAGTGATGCCAGGCAAGACTGAACGTTTTCTCCCTTCAATGAGACTCTGGACCGAGGGGCTGGGAACAGTATCACCCTGTATCTTCTCCCCACCGGTGCCTACAAGCCCTGGCTCTTCCTAGGGTGCTACAGTCCCACCCTGCAGAGATGGAAAGCCCTGTTGTCCCCCATGCTCCTCAGTGATGCTGAGGCAGGCACCCCACGCAGAGCAGAACAAGATCCAAACCAAAAAGAACTCCCTGCCACCCAGTCGGTTCTGACTAAGAGCCATCCTGTGGGACTGGCAGAGATGGGGAGCAGAAAGGCCCATTCTTGTCCCTCAGGGAAGTGGAGACTGGTTTAGAAGGTGGTCGCTCCATCTCAGGATCCCAGCTCAGTGAGCCTGTGGAGATGGAAGCAGGGCAGACTCCAAATCCCAGGCCCCTGCCAGAGTAAAGAGTCTTCATTCAGGCTGAAATGCCCCGTGACTGCCTGGTCTGCTTCTAGAAGCACCTAGATTCTCTTCTGGGGAAATGGGAGGAGAATGGGAATTGATGATGGTGCTTGGATTTGTGGACAGGCTGCTTAGGGGCCACTGCAAGCCGCCCAGTATGAATGCTTCCTGGGGAATGGCATGCAGGTGCAATGTGACTAGGAAGCCTCTCCCTAACAGCTGGGCAGGGCTCAGATTGTAGGGACGTTGCCTGCTGTTGAGGCTGCATCCCAGTGACCCCGAGAGACAGAATGAAACCATCCATAGGGTTCCCTCCAGGGGTTGAGCTTGGGTTGCTCATCCCAATGTTGGCAGTTCAAACCCAACAGCTGTAATTTGGGAGAAAGACAAGGCTCCCATCAAGATGGACAGGGCAGATGGTTTTGTTCTTTGATTTTGGTTTTTGGAATCTTCATGGGAATGGGTCACCAGGTCTCTTCTCCCTGGGAGTCTTGGGTTAGGGTTTGAACCGCCAAATGTGCAGCCAGAGGCTAGTGTTTTAACCAACGCACTCACCAAGGCTCCTGGAGATGGGGTCTGACTGCACAATTCACTTCTGTAAGGTACACCTCTTGTTGGTTGCTCTTGGGTCTCTGGTCTAAACAAAGTGGCCAGTGACACTGCCTGTTGGGACGTGTGCTCAGGGTGCTGGCACAATGATGGGGATGGGGGAGGGGGTAGAGCTATGGAAATGTGGTCCAAATGCAATATCTTAGAGGCAGAAAACTGAAACCTGGAAAAAAGCCAGTTCCACTGAGACCAGCACTCATAGGTGTCACTGAAGACACACACTCACATGTGAACATGCACACCTAGGTACACACACATGCATGCACACATATGTACATGTATGTACACATATATACAGTATGACTCAACAGGACAGACTAGAACTGCTCTCTAGAATTTTGAAGACTATACCTCTCTATGAACGCCAACAGCCTCATCTTTCTTCGGTGGATCTGCTGGTGGGTTTGAACCACCAACCTTGAAGTTAACAGCCCCATGATTAATACCCTGTGTCACTAATTCACTGCCAATCAAGATTCATGGTGACCCTAAATAGAGTTTGCAAGGCTGCAAATGGTGTTTTTTAAAACTTTTTTGTAGGTGGTTTTATTGGCATAAATATCCCATATCCTATAATTCAACTGCTTAAACATATTAAGGACATTTGTGCAATCATCAGCATGATCAATTTTAGAGCATTTTCTTTTTATATTCATTATTGATAGCTGCTTATTTCCCATCCTCCTTCCATGCCTTGTGTCCCTAGCAATTATCAGTCAGTTATTGTCTCTATAGATCTGCCTGTCCTGTATTTTATATACAGAAATCATACCAAGCACAAGCAAACAACCCAACAATAATGACTAAACAAAGCATAGGAAACCTCAATAAAAAAGAAAACAAAATATTAAACATTGGAACAATTTTAAAGTGGGTCAAAAGGGAGAGCAAGTCATATGGTATTACATTTCAGCCTATCTATATCTGCCATGATCCGCTTTGCAAGGTTTTCTGTCTGACAGCAGGGCTGTTACTTGTATCCAGAGGGGTTAACAGGAGCGTTAGTCCATGTGGGACCTGCAGATGGATTTTGGGCTTACGCTGTCATCCATCAACTTCTTCAAACCAGGTGCTCACAACATAAACTCTGATACAATTCCCTCCTTCAGATTTGGATTTTATTATTTGCAATCCTTTGATCACATGGGCTGGTGTATTTTTTTTTCCTATGGACTTAACCAATGTCTCACTTCCACGACTGCTTGTTTTAAGATAAGACTTTAGAACTCCAGATGCTCTTTGTTCGGAGAGCTGGACACCCTCTGGTTCCTTCCCCTCTTTGCTGTCACGCCCACGTCTTCTGTGATCTCTTTGTCGGCGTGATCAATGAGAAGGGCCGTGCCAGACAAACCGATGGCTCTTCATTGTTTTTAGATCAGGACTGGAATTAAGTATGAGTCACCAATCCATTCATAGAACTATGCTTTATATATGCCCCTGGTTCACTTTAGAGACGTTATAATGAAGAACCTTATAAATTATCCCCCTTGTCATTCACCCACTAAGGCATTTCTCTCAATAGTGTCTTTAATTTAGTTAATGGTATTGAATTCAAAACACTGTTGAGAAAAGGAAATGATACAAGTAGTGTCTGGTTTCATACTGGAATACTTGAATTGTTGTTGACTTGCACAGGTTAAATTCTAAAGTGACTGGACATATTGGCACAAGCAGTGAGGTTTGGTGGCAAGGCTAAGTTTTCAATAATGCTCATTCACTAAGGCATAACCATAATTGCAGAATTAATAAATGCCATAAGAAAACAAAGAGAGCATTAAAATACTAAATATAGTAAAGTCCTTAACCACCTTTCACTGGGCGCCCTCAAGGCAAGAGCTCTGAACCAATGTCCAGTGACTGCCAGTTCCAGTAGCCGTGGGGTGGTGGCCACCCACTTCTTTTCACACTAGAGCATTTCAGCTGTGAGCCCAAGGGAACGTGTTGGTCCTTAAATTAGCTACAAGGAACTTTGAGGTAAAGCCCTGTTCACTTAGTGGGGTTTCCACATCGAATCCTTGTGGTGTGATGTGTGAAGGATGTCGTGTATCCCAGAAAGGGCTAAGTCTAGAGGCTCAGGGGGCTCAGGCTCAGGCTCTAGGGGGAAAAAAAGTCTAATTAGGAATACGAAGCCAGGCATATCCCCCCTCTTGGATTCCATAGAAATATTGTTAAGTGTTTTTCCCAATTGTTCCTCCTACTTTACCCACCAACAATAGTGCAGTGTCCTTCTCTGAGACACAGGTGCCCTTCTCCCCATGAATCTTGACTTGAACTCCAGTAAGGTTGGATTACCACTCTTGGAGGACTGTCTGTTGACACAATGTTGTATGACAGCTGCTGAGTGGTCTTCTGCCCCACCCACCAGCCCCATCTTGAAAAACTGACCCGCCTGAGATGAGTCTCCTCTGTTGCCGTGGCTTTTAAGACGTACATATAAAGGGGGTGGTGTGTGGTCCACGGGCACTAGGCAGACTCTCTACCTTGTTGCTTGAGAGGCCAGATTCGCTTACATGACCATGAGCAGAAGCCTGCCTTCTTCTTGGTGTTGATCTTTATAGTAGTGGACTCTTATAATATCTGCCCTTTTGTGATCGACTTTAGGGCCATCCAGCCATGAGGCATTTCCTAGCTTCATTACTGTTTCTTAAGAATAGAGTATTCCGTGGCGTGAACATACCAACGTTTCTTTGTCCATTCTTCTACTGATGGGCATTGGGACTGGTTCTGCTTTTCGCTTTTGTGAACTGTGCAGCAGTGAACACAGCAGCGCGCACCTCTGCTCACATTCTGTCTCTTATTTCCCAACATTGCTTTCCGACATGCTTCCCAACATTGTCAGCTGTCCCCGCCCTGTTGCAGCAGCCTTCCCACCTCCTCCCTGCGCTTCCCGTTGCCACTCCATCTCCTTTGCCATCACTTCCTGCTCTCCACACCGGCTCCCTGGCTCCGCCCGACTCCTGAGCTCTCCTAGAGTGGGATGGTCTATGGCAGTGGTTCTCCCCCTTCCTCAAGCCGCACCCCTTTCATACAGCTCCTCATGTGGTGGTGACCCACCCCAACCCTAAAATTATTTTCCTTGCTACTTCATCACTGTCATTTTGCTACTGTTATGAATCTTCTTGTAAATATCTGATAGGCAGGATGTATTTTCATTGTTACAAATTAAAGTATAGCGATTCATCACAAAACAGTATGTACGTCTATATTATGAAATATTTATTTCTAATGAAAAATCAATGAAATTTTGTCTTGAAGCATGATGTAGCATGGGTAACAGTCTTAATATAAACAGAAAGTGGCATTGCTGCATTTTGGGACAGTCAGTGTGAAGTTGAGATTGCTTCTTTCCCATCACATCAGCATATCTGCATGTGGCCGAACCCACCTGGAGATGGATAGAGGAGCCATGTCTTGGTTCCTGAGACCATCAGAAATATGTGTTTTCTGATAGTCTTAGGCAGCCCCTGTGAAAGGGTTGTTCGACCCCCAAAGATTGAGAACCTGGCTTTGCCTGCAGCACACAGGGCATTGGCCACCTTCCCTCGTGCACCCCATGGGAAGATGTGCTGACTGTCTATTGCGGGGAGCACTGGGCATGCCGAGGGCTCACTGCGGGATCGTCCAGGTCAGCGCATCACAAGTAACGTGTGGGCACTTACCACTGGCCATGTTAAGGAGTGCGTGAGAGGACCCCCTCCCTCCCAGCCCCAAGGGCCTTCCCGGGGTGGACTGAGATGCTCTGCGGGTGTGAGGACATATCCCTGAGCAAATGCGCTTCGCACAGAGTCTGAAGGACTGAGTAGGGGAAGCATGGTTGAAGGGGCAGAAGGAAGGTCATGTCAGGCAGGGAAAATGACAGAGACAGCAGCTTTGAGGCAGGAGGTTGGTGTCATTAAAAAATAAAAATTGAACCAAGAAAGAAGACCAGGATGGTGGAAAGGCTGAGCAAGTGGAGACAAGAAGTGGACAGACAGGATGTGAGGGCGATCTGGCTGCGACATCTCTCACCCCCTTGATCACCAGGCTTGATTCGGCTGATGTAGCTGGCTGTAGGTGGGTGTCCCCTGCCTCCCTCATTGCTCCATATGAATCCCTCCTGCAGCTGTGCTCGGTTGAAGAGGACGACCGTCCCCGAGAGAAGGAGGACTGTCCTGGGTCAAGGGTATTTGAGTAATTGCTCTCCCCTGCTAGACCCCTCCAAACAAGTCTCAAGAAGGGGACAGGTGGGGGGAGGAGGTGTTCACAAGGTTTTCCACAGTAGTGGATCCCCACTGAAGGCATTTCAGGCAAGGGGGCCTCGACCCACCCCGCACTCTCTCCAATCACCTCATACCTGTGCGCACATCAGATGGTGCCTGCTATGGAAGCAGAGAAGAATCAGTGTCTTTGTGTGATGGCGTTGCAGAGAGCATTGAAAGCATGTCAGCTGCCCAGAGAGCAAGCACGTCTGTCCCGGGAGAACCGCAGCCAGCATGCCCTAAGGAAGCCCAGTGGTGAGACTTTGCCTCTTGTGCTTTGGACACTTTATGAGGGGGAGCAGTCCTTGGTAAAATGGAAAGTCAGCAAAAATGAGAAAGGCCCTACATGAGAGGGACTTGCCCAATGGCTGCATCGATGGTGAGGACGGACCGTGACTGGCTATGTTTCCCTCTGGTGGACACAAGGCCACTGTGAGTCGTGACCAACTCAGAGACCCCGACCACCACCTCCACCATCGAGAGGCATCGACCTCTACCGCAAAGAAGTCGTGTTTGCTGCCTGAAACTGTTCTGAGAAGGACGGTGGGCAGCCACTGCGGAGTTGGCCGGGGGGAGGCGTTGGCAGCAGAGTCTCTTGGTGACACAGGCAATGAAATGCTCAGCCCTGAACCGCAGAATGGCTGGTTCGAATGCACGGCGGTGCCCTTCAGAAGATGCCAGCCCTGGAAAGCTCTGGGGAGCAGAGCTCTGCTGGGAGACCGGTGGGGTCTCTGTGAGTTCCAGGCCACTCTGCAGCCCCTGGATGGGTGGCCTCTCTGGGTTGGGTGGTGGCGGCGGCGGGGGTGGCGGCGGTGTAAGGCGCCAACCTGTAGAAGAAGCCCTGGCAGTTGATGGTGAGGCTGAGAGAGGAAGGTAGGGGTGGGCTCCAGATGGGCTAACTCACTGAGCCAGCCAGCATGGAGAGGAGCCAGAGGAGGGAAAGGTCGTGAGGAGGCTGGTTTGGGGCCCGTTGAATTGGGCATGCCAACAAGACGTCCACACAGAGGGCCGGCGTGGGCAGCCTGATACGTATGGGGCCTGCAGCTCCGTGGCAGGCGTTTGGCCCAGGATTTACGTTTCTGAGTCATTAACATAGAGATGGCATTTGCAACCACAGCTATGGCGCCAACACAAAACCGGCATTGGCAACGTCTGAGCGGTGACCCCTCTGCAAAGGCATATGATCAACAGGAGGGGGACAGGGGGAGAGGCGTCTTGTAATGGTTTGTTCTTGAATACCAGAATCCATCCCCCCACCCCCAGGAGCTATTAATTTTGAAATAATGACAGGCTGCAGGCTGCTAAGCCTGGATGCACTCAACACTTCCCTCTGATGTTCACGCTGCCAGACATGCGTCCAGACCACCAAGGACACATTCCATACCAGGATCGCGGAGAGGGCTCATGGCCTTTCCTCAGGACCCTGGTCGGCCACCATGTCCATATGCAGGGCTGTGACTGACGGGAACCCTCTCCCTCCCCCCCCACCAGTCTCTGCCTCCCTTCTTTCTGCCCTCACCCTCATCTCCACCTGCAGGAGCAAGTGGGCGTTCAGAAGGAGCATAGGCACCCTGGTGGGGGAGGACAGAGCCGGGACAAGTGCGGGGAGCCAGGGGACACGGAGACTTCCTCCTGGAAAGAAATATCAGCCCTCAGTCTTTTACCCCTGGACGAGGCGGGGGCTGTGAGCCAGCGATGCCCTAAGCATTTGCACCAGGAGCAGGAACGAGGCCAGTGACCACAGAGCGGAGAGTCCAGTTACCTCAGCCCCGGGTGGCTGGGCACCTGCCTCTCAGCCCCGTGCTGAACTCCATTCAGACTCTCTGTCAGGTGGCCCAGGCACAGATTCAGTCAGAGCGTTTTGAGGTCAGACTGAGTCAGCCCTCAGGAGGGCTTGCCGTGCTTATGGATGTAGGCTGCTGTGGGGACCTGGGGGGACCCCAGAGAGTAACTGTGGGAGGAGAGAGAGGGCCCTGGGGAAGGCAGGGTCTGCCTGTGCTTGGGGCCTCATGGGTGGGAGTGTGGAAGGGCTTAGTAAGCGATTTCGTCTCTCTTCTGAGGGAGCGCGTGCTGTCGTTTTTCACGAATAACAAGCGTCTCTGCCCAGTTTTGCAAGCGGTGTAATTCGTCACAGCCATGGTTTGCCTTTCCAGAGACTGCCCCTATTTCTCTTCCTTTTTTGTCTAAGTCTGGAGGAGTAAACCACAGTGGGGGGAGGGTGGGCAGACAGTGGCAGGGAAAGCCTGCTGGCGCCTTGAGAGGAGTTCTTTCCTGATGCCAACGGTGAGCTCGTGGGGCTGCTGTTGGGAAGCTGGCCGCTCAAGTCTGCTCCGAAGAGAGGCCTCACCCTCAGGTCCCAGCCTGTGAAAGCCGGGGTGTGGGGGGAGGGCAGGAGAGTGGGGAGCACATGGTTCTACTCCAACCTCATGGAGTTTGGGAAGCCGTTAGTAGATCAAGATGCAACAGGTGGCGAGGCGGGGGGGGGGGGGGGGGGGGGGGGGGGGGGGGGGGGGAGACGGATACTGCGTGGTTAATGATCAGGAAAGGCATGCCGCCGGGCTGCATGCTCTCTGCGTATTTATTTAATCTATAAGCTGAACAGGAAGTCTCAGAACCTGAACAGTGCGAAAAGAATGGGGCTTCAGGATTTGCGAGAGGTTCGTGAACAGCCTGCCGTGAACAGATGACATCACCTCGCTCGCTCCAAGAGACCTGACTCGAAGCCCTTGCTGATGAAGATCAACCACTGCATCCTCCCATCTGGAACACAACCCAACACCCACACAACACAGACCCTTACAAGAGAGCAGGAGACAGCATGCTAAGTGGAGAGAAGATGGCAGTGGTCTGGGGCTACACCCATGGGCGTGGCAGTTAGGTGCTGTGGGAGGTTTTTCACTGGGCAGATCTGCTGCAGAAGAGCTTTTTAAGGTGTGAAGACAGACATGTCCCTTTGGAGACGATGGAGAATTTGACCCCAGCCATGGTGTTTTCAGTGGTCTCACATGCGTGTGAGCATTGCACGTTGAACAAGGAAGAAGGATGGATAAATGCTTCTGAGTCACGTGTTGTGGAAGGATTGCTTACGTACGAGTGCCCCCCAGACCAACAGCAGGACACTCAGGTCTGTCTTGGATGCAGAATAGCCAGAGTGTTCCTCAGAGGTGAGGGGGATGGGAAGACCCGGTCTCACACACTTTGAATATGTTATCAGAGGGGCCAGCCCCCAGAGACAGACCTCACGCCAGACAAAGTGGAGGGTCAGTGCAAAAGAGGAAGACCATTCATGAGATGGATGGCAGACACTCAAGCACAGAAGTGATTAGGAGGATGGCGCAGAACCTGGCAGTCCTTTATTCTGGTGTGTGTGTGGGGGGGGGGGCACTAAGGGTTGGAGGAGACTGGGTGATGCGTAACCACATCGACAATGATACACTTGGTTCTTTTGTGTCACTACCTGGTAATCCCTGAAGCCAGCAGGACCTGAATGAATGCGATTGAACAACAGGACCTCTGAGGATGTGAACTAGCCCGGTTAGTGCAAAGACCGTCATCCTAGGAGTCCTTTGTACAGCACCCCGCATGTGTACTGTCACAGTTTAATTTTCAAAAGTACAGAAACATGCGTCTCATTAAAATGTGCATGCGCCAAGGTTGTGATTCACTCGGTTCAGTAATGAGGTTATCGGGAAGACGATCCCTGGGGTATTCATAGGGTATTATTTTGATTAAGTGACCCTAGGATAGACTCGGCCAGTTGGCTGAAGCACCAATAAAAGGGAATGAGATGTGTCTATAAGATAGCTTGGCGTGGGGTTCTGTTGGGACAGTGGTAAAACTCTTGCCCTCTATGAATGAGACCCAGGTTAAGTCCCAGATCCCAAACCTCATGTGCTGCTACTACCCATGTGTCAGTGGAAGCTTCTGTGTCCTCCTGATGCACAAGGGGTTTTAGTTCCCCATGGAGGAGGAAGAAAGACTTGGTGACCTACCTATGGAAACCAGCCAATAAATCGTCTGGATCACAGGAGTCCCATCCATGAGTTGGGATGCCAGCTAGCCACCTACGAACATCAAGAACTTAGCATGTGGGTCATTGTACTTGGGCTCCAATCCAAGAGTCCACAGGAACGTTCGATGCAGGTGTGTGCTGGGAAATTCAGTTGTCCAGTGTTGATCCTTTTCAACCAAGCCATTGAAAGCACAGGCTCATACTCGTGCCTTGTGCCCAAACTTTGGGTGACACATGTCAACAGTATTGCCCTTCCCATAAGAAGGCACCTACATATCCCTGTGGTGAACGGTGAACCAGAAGTGCCCACTCTGACCTGCGCCTGCTGTTCTACAGCCATCACGGTCCCCTGGCCCCAGTTCAGAGGAGCGCCTGCAAGGCTGCTTCTCTGTGGGAAGCTCTTTCTTTGCCCAGACCTTGCGTGACGTGAAAGCTGAATGGCTTTCTCTTTGGAATATATTCTGACACCCATCGTAGATGTGAGCGCTTCAGTGATAAATGTCATCTTTCCAGAATTGTCTAGCTGTACCTTTTTCCTTGGGGAGCCGCCAGAGTTCCAGGCTCCAATGGGAAGGAGTCTCCTCCTTTTCAATCAGCTCCTTTGTGATCCCCATGTCCCAGTCTTCATGCCCTTTCCACAGAAGCATCACTGAGAGCACCATCATCCTGGCTGTGTCCACACCACCTCTATTACACAGCCTCCTCTTCCAGACCTGGGAAGCCTCAGAAAGTCAGCTCTTTGGGGAAGCAGCTCTTTGGTCTTCTTCAGTGTCCAGAGACTTTCAGGAGTGCTGTCTCCTTCTCCCAAAGACCCTGATTTGCAGCCAATCAGGCCAACAAAACCTTGGGATCTTTGCTGTGGTGGTGTCGGTCACTCTGGTAGGGTTTCATCCCAAGGATCCTACACAGACATTAGGTTGTATGACTTGTCCGTGTGGAGATTGTCCACATAGAATTGGACCCAAAGGAAGAGGGTGACCCTGCTTCTAGCACGATGGCTGTAGAGCGTCAAGGTGGGAGTGGGCGCTGTGGGTTCATTTCTCACCAGAGGGACATAGTGACACGTATGTGTTCTCCTACAGAAGTGAGGATTCAGTCGAGAATTGTCTACCCAATCTTGGGAACAATGCTCAGGCACGACCTGTGTAAACCATGGCTTTGTTGACCAAGGACAGTTGGATTGCCCAGCACACATTGGCCTTTCATTTTCCTTTGGACTCTCGCTTAGAGTCCACACGCAATGATCTGCATGCTGACTTCTTCATGTTCTTAGGTTACTGGTTGTCATCGTTGCAGGGACCATCTGAGGATTGAGGTTTATCTGGGAGAAGGCATCCGGCTTTGCCTTGGCCGTAGGCACACCCCAGAGATCTTGCAGGGTCGGTTCCAGACCAGCCAAGTGAACCCAGTGGCTAGAACCATCTGGTGTCTTGGTACACGTGGGAGCTGCACTTACACGCTCCGCACCCTGCGAAGGGCACAGCAGTGTCGAGCAAAGGTTAGACAAATGGTGAGAGTGACCACGTGTGACCCCGAGGCACTCAGTGCAGGCCACTGGAAGGTGGTGGCCAGACTTGTTCAACACAGGGTTTGCGGCTAACCATCAGCTCATAAGCTGCGCTGTATCTGTGAAGCCCACGAAGCCGAGGGGAATAAATGAGGGGTGCTTGTCATTATGCCTGGCGGAGAAAAGTTGGGCCAGCCCGCATGCTTCCCTTGTCATGAGTTCAGGGAGAAGACACCACGGAATGTCAGAAGGTCCCAAGGGCACCCAGTATTTCTGTTTCTCAGTTCATATGACTTCTTCCTCCTCTATCCACAGCCACTGTGGTAAAGGTTGAAGGGAATGCACATGTTCTTTGGATGCTGTGTCTCCGCTTTGGAAACTCAAGTCAAGAGTTGACTCTTCTTCCTTCGTATTCATGCTGTGATGGGATGAGAAACGAGTGGCGGGCGGGGGGGCGGGGGGCGGCGATGTTGTGGTCCAGATGAGGGGCAGGAAGGGGTGTCAGGAGAAGGAATAAGTAAAGGTCACCATCAAAGGTGAGGAAAGGAAATCACTGCCACTCCCAGTGGCTGTCAAATCCATTCTGATTCAGGGTAAACTGTGCTCCACAGGGGAGTGGGTGCATCCTGTCTCAGCTCGAAGCGTTGGTGCTTCTGTGTCTACTCTAACCCAGACAGATCACTCAGGACCACATTGCCTTGTCCCGTCCCATCCCATCCTTACCATCTTTGCCGTGTTTGAGTCCATGGTTGTAGCCCCTGTGTCCGCCCATCAGGTGCAGTCTTCCACTTTTTACCAGACACGATGTCCTTATCCAGGGACTGGTCCCTCTTGAAGATAGGTCCAAATTATGAGAGGGGACGTCTCACCCACCTTATCTCTGATGAGTGTTCTGGGGGTACTTCTTCTACGGGTTAGGGGGTGGGGGAGCTAAGTGATACTTGGCAGTGTTTCCCACCGCAGCTAACCTGGTACATTGCTGCACGATAGGCTTCCCCCTCTGCCATCAAGGGGACACATGGACCTCGCGCCATAGCGACGGTGCTGCTTTAAATCCCTCTTGCTGAAACGGATGGCGCTGTAGTGTTTCATTTCCAGAACTGCATCGCCTGATTGTATATGAGTGTGTATGTCTTTTTTCAATTAACTTGTCAGTTTAGCCTTGCTTTTTTGAGGCGGTGGGGTGGGGAGAAAGCATCTTGAATTATTCCAAATCGTTTAAATAAATGTGCTTACTGATTTGCTTGAAGGCCAGGAGCTGGTCTGTAATGCTTTTACCGGAATCACTTTGTAATTTGGTGGACACGCACAGGCCTATGAAAAAGCTGTTCTTATTTGAATCAATTGGATAGCGTTTAGGGAAAAAGACACTTTCTGATATCTCTCAGATATGAATAATGCGAGGGCGATTGGATTTAAAGAACGGTACATATTATCTTGCTTATTCTTTATTGCCCACCCTCAGCATTGTCGGGCTAGGATGAGGAGGGACTTGGCCCATGCTGTGTTCCGGCTGGAAGGTTCTGATAGGAATGTGGGTGCAGATGAAGAGGAATCGGGTGGAGTTTCACCCTCCCATGCTGAGGATGGTTGCACTGATAGGATTCATTTGAGAGACTCTAGGTTTACAGAGAAGCCTACATTTATAGGGAGCATTCCCTCTGCTTCTTGTCTTCTCCTATTTTCTAGTGGTTTAAAAAATTTTTTATTGTGATTTGGTTGAAAGTTTTTGGAGGAAATTGCTTTTCCATTCAACAATCCGTACACATTTTCTTGCCGTAGATTGTAATCCACATTGATTGCAGGCCCCACAATATAATAGCACTTTACCCACTTCATCCTTTGATTCGGGAGTCTGTCCCCTCTCCCTCCTGCCCCCTTCTCCCTTCCCTGATTTCTTCACTTTAGTTGGGGGTGGGGGTGGCAGAAGTCCTGTCAGTATGGTTGATTACTCTGAGGTGTTGTATCTCTCTGGTGTTGTTGTTTACAAGTCTAGTTATTATTTGATGATCTCAGTTCCAGGCTTACCAGTTGACCAAAGGTCATATTCTAAGGAACTCTTACCAGTCTCTGTCCGACCAGTACAGCTCAGCTTTTCTTTTTTTAAAAAAATGATCTTGAGTTATGTACCACATTCTTCTCTCACTCTACCCAGAACTTCTACTATGATTCCTTTCAAAGCAATTAGCAGGAGAAGCTGGGCACCATCCAGTTCTTTTGGTCTCTTGTTCACAGAGGCAGATGTTTGTGTGGTTCATTAGTCCTTGGGGAAAACTCCTTCAGTGAATCTTTGATTCTCTTAACTATTCCTTGTTCTGCATGAGGAGTGATTGGGAGTGTTGAATATTTCTTGTCCTAAATGTCTTGATACACAACCATGCCCTTTGTCCCTGAGAGTTATGTGTGAAGTAATTTTCCAGGGCAATGAATAGCCCTGTGACTTCCTTTTGGGTCCACACTCTAGTGGCCTTAGAGAACCACCCTTTCAACTTTGATTAGTGTCTTGGTTGAGCTATCATTTCTCCTGGTCAAGGGCTGGTGGTTGGGTGGTCCTATGACCCAGGAGCTTTCTCTCTCTCTCTCATGACTTCCTGTAGGAAGAACAGAAATGAAGAGAAGGTATGCCCTTATAGGACACTTCTGATCTTGCCTCGTTAGACCTCTTTTTGTTCCCCCAAACTGAAAGCTTATTTCAAACGAACACAATTTGAGACTTTTGAGCATACTCAAACTGCCATTTAGACGTGGTTTAAGTCAAAGGATGCAGAACGCTTCAGGGAGGGGTTAGAGAGATGGAAACATCACCCTCAGAGATGTTGTGTTAGGCTGAGTTGACCAGAGAAGCAAACCCAAGGACATAAGAAAAAGCTTTATATCAAAGAGTAATTATACATTAAAACATCCCAGCACAGTCCAGGCCAAGTCTGTAAGTCCCATCTTAGCCCACAAGTCCAATATTAAATCAATAAGCTCTTTTTCAGACTCACACAGTCACATACAAGGATGCAAAATGCAAGCAGATCACAAACTGGTAGGGCAGACATCTTGTGGGTCCAGTGGCTGTGGAAGTTTATCAGCCCTGGTGAGGGTCCCCATAGCGCCTCCAGCTCTCTGAGTGTGGTTTAACAGGAAGGTGAAGCAGAAAGCAGGACTCTTACGGGTCTCTAAATATATCCACGTGGACTGTCAATAGGAAGACCAAGGCAGAGGAAGTTCCCAGAATCCTCATGAGAAAGCCACACCCCCAAGAGGGCATCATCAGACTGTGACCTGATTGACAGACTAGACTCCACCCCTTCACTCTGAATTCCCTCAAGTTGACATAAGGTTACATAACTACCATAGATGTATAGACCCAGATGGAGGATGTGCTGAGAAATAATGGTTTTACATTTTTATATCTTGACAGTCTCTGTGATTTTACAGCACTAGCTTTTTAATTTATCCTCCGATGGTGAAACTTAGACCCCTTATTTGATGATTTTCGTTTTTTTTCATATTTTCTAAATACTTAATTAATCCTGATGTAGATTTTCTTTTTTTTTTTTTAAAAAAATCAGTTTAGAGTGAGCGCTCGGCTTGCAGCAACCATAGAAAAAAATCAGTTTATTGGGGGCTCATGCAATTCTTTTTTTTGGGGGGGCATCACTGCTCTCTGGTGGTCATGGGAGCTACACAGCTTTGCTCCTGGAGAGCTGCTGCTGGATTTGAACTGCCAAGCCCGTGGGCCGCAGTCCTGCACTCAACCACTTACGCCACCGGGACTCAGCCTGTAATTCGTATTACAATCCGTACATACATCAGTTGTATGCAGGTCACTTTTGCACATTTGTTGCCATCATCATTCTCGAAACATTCTTCTTCTAGTTAGTCCCCCAGGATAGATTTTCTTTTAGGTCCGGAAAACCCAAAATATAATCCATGGTGGGGGGAGGGGGGAAAGGGGCAAAAATCACATTGGTGGTGGAGGAATGATGTGGGAGAGGTGGGGATCGCTGTTGCACAGGATGAAGAATGTCAACGGTGCCCACAGGTTGTCCACATAGAAATAACCGTGTCTGTTTCCCTCATGCAGTAGGCGCCTTTGCGGCTGTTCTGACTCACAGTGACATAAGGAAACACTTCCCGGCCCCGTGCCACCTTCCCTGCTTTCTTCTGTGAACCCACTGTTGTAGCCACTATGCCAATCCGTCTCACAGAGGGCCTGCCTGCTTTTTTCTGCCCCTCAAACTTATCAAGCACAATGCCCTTCTCGAGGGACCATTCTCTCCTCACAACCTGTCCAAAGTCTGTGCATCAAAGTCTTGCCATCCTAGCCTCTAAGGAGCACTCTGGCTGTACTTGTTTCAAAACAGGGTTGTTTGCTTGTTTGTTGGGCAGTTCGTGGTACTTTCAAGGTTGCTTGCCAGCACCGTCATCAAGGGCATCGGCTCTTCGTCAGTCTTCCGCATTCAGTGTGTGAGGCGATTGAAAGGGCCATGGCTGGGGTCAGAGTTACCTCTGCCCTTCTACACTCTAACAAGGTGTGATTCGTTTTTGTCTTTTTCCCACCATAAGGACAGACAGACCGATTCTTTGCAGTGACATGGGTGTCTGAGCAGATAGAAGTTGGGGTTTCCTTTGAAGAACTGGGGCTTTGTTGGACACATGTTGAGAGATTAGCATTGTGCGCCTCAGAATCCCTGAGGAGATTAGTGTTCATTAAGATCACAGGTAGGAGTACAGGTTGAATATTTATTCCAACAGCTACTTGGAAAAACCTTCCCCTTCTCCCCAGGAGCCTTTCCCATAGATCGGGCAGAACTGGGAGTCATGGAGGGGAGGCTTCTGATCGTCTCAGCAAAGCAGCATTGTCGTAAAGCTAGTTTGGGGTTTCCAGGGCATAGAAAGACAGAACTTTCTCCCCCTAGAAGCCGTTCCTGTCTCAGAAACTCACGGGGGCCACCTCTACCCTGTCCTACACCCCGGGGTCCCTGAGTTGGCATTGACTCGATGGCAGTGAGTGTAGAGAAAAGTGAGATGGACGATCTTACAACATCATGGCAGTATGTAAGAGCATGATGGAAAGCTTGAATGATGCCAGGAAGGACCAGAAAAGGACTGGAAGACGTGAAGGGAGCCAGTGCTCTGCGGAAGTGGTGCAGGGCTGCCACAGAGACACCCCCCCCCCCAATCCTTTGGGAAGGTGTCGTGTCTGCGAAGCACAATGGAACAGAATGCTGGGAACAACTCTGATCTCTCACCGGGCCACATGCAGGCACCCCGGGCAGACATGGGAACCTGAGTACATCACTGGTAAGCACTCGGTCGAAACCCAGTGTGGCAGTCACCTAGTCTGGTGTTCATTTGAGGATTAAGAGGGTGAGGCTGGAGTCTGGCCTGCCAATCTGGAAGTAGCCAATGAGACCTCTGTGTGGGCATGGCCTTTCCTCTGAGCATTCTGGGAAAGGTGGTCGTTCCTTCTTGGAGCTAGAGACACCGTCTCTCTCGGTTCACTTCCTTGGAACCTTTCAACTGACAACACTCCTTCCCTTGGAGACACTCGGCTGATGAGGCTGGCTCCCTGCGGGACCTCCCTGAGGAGAAGCCACATGGACTGAGCCTGGTGCAGCCAGGAGCCTGGTCTAGAGAAGCCCCGTGGAGAGCCCTGCCAGCGCCAGGATGCTTCTACCACCACTGACTTTGCATATACTGCCCGTGATCTTCCTGAGTCTTGGACTTTATAGATTGCTGTCAGACACATGGGCTCATATCAGACTTAGGACCTTGGACCGGACTGGGTTGGGATGTTTTCTTAATGTACAGTTGCTCTTGTTTATAAACCTCTTTCTTAGACACATATGCGTGTTTATGAATTTGTTTCTCTGGTCTACCAGACTAGCACACCCAGGCATGAGGAGCAAGTGGAGTGGGATGGCTCTCACTCTGCGGTGGCAGGTGGGGGCGGGCCACTTGGAGGCAGACGGGATGGAGTGGGGAGCCAGGAAGAGGCCCAGTGGATCTGCGGGCGGGGTCTTGCACCAGGAGCACAGCTGTGTCTGTGAGAGTGGGCTCTGGAGCTGTCCCTGTCCCAGGGAGAGTGCTCACAAAGAGGGCTTTGCCTGAACCAGCAACTGCAGCCAGCCTCCCAGGCTCAATTTGCATGGTGATGTATAAATTACCATATTCTTAGGCAGTTAGCACAAGGTCGGCTTGTTGCAAACCTAGGGAACTCCATGGGGCATCGGTTGGCTCTCCATACCATGTGCATCAGCGCTGCAGGTGTAGTGTGCCTCATAGCTATAGGTGCGATATGCATCAGAGCTATAGATCTGTGCGTCATTTCCTGGGGGCCTGATGTTTGCCTCGTGCGGTGATGAAAGTTCCCAGTCTTGGTGTTACCACCCACTTCCCTGCCAGGCTTGGCAGCTCCTTCCTCTGAGGGCTTCTCTACCCTGCATCTGCTCAGTGCATGGGGAGGGCAGGTGATGGGGGGACAAGAAGGCCAGTGCCAGAGAGTGGGCTGCATTCTTCAATGCTGATGCCTCCGCACTGCCTGGTCTGCCTCTTGTGGACCACCCTGGCCACAGCCCTGTGTCTCTAAGAAACTGGACCCTGGGCAGGGCTGTACCCACTCAGTAGGCATTCATGGGAACCGCAGACGTGAACTGGCCTGAGCTTCCCCTCTGCCCCTCTCTGCCTGCCTTGGGCAGTGCAGAACCCCTGACTCCCCAACACACTGTTCATAATTAAATGACAACCGTTCCAGCCCGTGGGATTCTGGGACAGAGACGGTAAGAGATTACTGAATACTTTCCACAGAGAGCAAAGGGGAGTACGCCCTGGAGCTGCCTTCACTTGAGAACGATGGTCGAAGTGAGCCGTGGGAGATGGGTGTGAAATACAACAGGAATAGCCAAGAGCCGTGGGGCCCCTGCACCTTTAAGGGCAGCTGACACATCACATCAGCCAAATCTGTCATAAAAGATCTCTTTCAAGTGTCGGAGAGATGTGCCTGACCCACGCCGCAGTCTTTCCGATGGCCTTGCGTGCCCCAGGAAGAGTCCTTACAAAGAGGGCTTTGCCTGAACCAGCACCTGCAGCTGGCCTCCCAGACTTGACTTGCATGGTGATGTATAAATGGTGCAGGGTGGGGGCGCGTAGAGGGCATTTGAAATACGGTGTTGGTGAAGGACACTGAACATGCCATCATGCCATGCACTGCTGGAAGGGCAAGCATAATCTGTCTGGGAAGAAGTCCAACCGGAGCGTTCCTCAGAATGGAGGCTGGACGTGTTATCAAGAGACACCAGGCCCTGGTGCCCAGCTCCCACAGACAGTGCTCCGACAGGCATCCAGTCACTAGGCCTTGGATAGAGAGTGAGTGTGTGAGTGTGTGTGTGATGTTCAAACCAAACTCGCTCCCATCAGCCAGTGCCGACTGATAGCGACCCCGCTGTGTTTTTTCTGAGAGCACAGCTGTTTATGGGAGTAGAAAGCCCCATCTCTCTGCAGGGGAGCTGCTGGTGGTTTTGAACTGATGCAGACCTCAGCTCGGTGTGTAACCACTCTGCCACCAGGGTTCCTGGGGGGCGGGGGTGGGGGTGAGATGTGAACCAAAAACCCAAATCATGAAAGCCACCGTGCCCACTGGTTGATGGAGCCTAGTGGACCACTCAAGGCTTTGGGGCCTTTGTCGCCGCCCTTCAGGCCTGCAAGGGAATTCCCACCTTGGGCTCCACTTTGAGTCAGGCCTATAAGGAGATCGGTTAACACCAGGGAGGCACCACCCCATAGAACATTGCTCCCTACAGGACCCAAAAGGTAGCTTTGGGCAGGGAGGGACAGGACAGCGGGAGGACCCACAACGGGGCAAGTGGAAGAAGTTGGCAGCGTGCTGCTCTCTTGTGGGGACTTCAATCAATGTGTTTGAGCTGTTGGCTGGAAAGCCAGTCCATGCCGTCAGCCTCTACCCCGTCACTGCACATGGCTCAGAAGAAGAGGGAAAGGATCCTCTGGCTCACGCTCGGTCAGAGATGATGTATCTGCTGCCAGATTATGTCCTGGTAGAGGTGGGCCCCCTCGACATCCCACTTCTGGGCCCCACATGGACTTGTTCACCAGCTATGAGGGAACCTCCAATTGTTGTCCTGTGTGACCCAGGGCCACTTTATACCCCAGCCCTTTGTTATTGCTACCTAACTCACTGCCAGGCCGTCTAGTGAAGGGGGCAGGCCTCAGGGTGGCTGGCTCGGGTGCCTGGGTGAAATCCTGGATCCCAGAGAACGTGGCAGAAACGTGTAAACGTGTCCACTGTGCGTTCTTCCTTGAGCAGCCATGGGGTGGTTTATCAGTGGGTGTGGAAAGAACCCTGAGCTCCGGCAGAAATATTTGTCTCCATGCATGCTCCAATTTTGGGTCTCTGGCAGCAGTTCTGAACCTGTGGATCTCGACCCCTTTGGGAGGTTGATTGATCTTTTCACAGGGGTTGCCTGAGTCATAACTGTAGCAAAATGACAGTGATGAAGTAGCAACGAAAATCATGTTGCAGTCAGGGGAGTCACCATCACACGAGGGACTGTATGAAAGGGTCGCCGCGAGAGGAAGGTGGAGCACTGCTGCTCTGTAGCATCCATCTTGTGGAGGCTTGAGTGCTCCAAATATGTCCTCTTCCCCGACCCCTGGGCTGCTCCCTGTGAATTGGCAGAGTTTCTGTCTACAAGAGCAGCGGAGGTGGTTACATGGGGAGAAGGCATCCTGCACCTGCAGCTCTGAGGGGAGAAGTGGGTGTAAGAGAAAGCAGCCATTTCCTGGACACCCCCTCCTCCAGGCCAATGGCCCATCATCCCAGGAATGAGGTGACCTGGAGGGCTTCGGCAGGACCCTACAAGTGTCTGACAAGCGTCACGCAGTTTCGAGGGTTTCGAACTCCCCGTGGCTGGGGGTGCGCACGGCTCTGGGGGGAGGGATGCAGTGCCCGCAGGGAGGCGTGCAGACTGCAGTGTACCAAAGGGGCAGCCGGCAAAGGCAGGGCTGGCCAGGGAGCTGGCCCCTGAGGTTGGGAGGGAGAGGGCAGGGGTGGGGACAGGAAGGAGGGAGAGGGCAGGGGTCAGGATGGAGGGGCCATTTCAGGAGATTGACCAGGCACTGGGTGACAGTCCCCTTTCTGCTGCTCTCTCACATCCATCTTGTCCAAAGTTCCTCATTGTCTGTGTCCCTCCTTCCTCTCCCTCCCTTGCCACATCTCTCTATTCTGACCTTCTGCTCTCTCCTCCCTCCCTCTCCCTCCCATCTTCTCAGTCACTCTCTCTCTTTCTTCCCCCTTCTTTCACTCTCCTTTCTTCTGCCTTCCCCTCTGTTCCCCTCCCCGCTTCTCACCGTGCCCTCCCTCTGTCCCACTGCAGGGCGGTACAGCGCTCCAGGGAGTTGGGGGCGGCCCATGCCCACTCCGCTCTCTGGGTTAGGTGCAGCAGCGGGACTTCCGGTCTCCTCACTTTTCTTGGTGGAAGCAATTTAAATATGACTTTTTGGAAAAGGAACGGAGGTGCTGTTCCATTCCCTCAGTAATAACCCAAGTTGCGGGGCAGTGGGAGGGGCCCGTCCCACAGGAGCGACGGCTGTCCAGACGGGCAGGGCACGGTGCCCAGTCTGCCTCGGCAGGACTGCTGTGAGGGCTGTAGGGTGTGAAGCTGAACCTTCAAGGAGAGGGAGGTGCCAGTCTGTCCCCCGAAGCTGAGAGTACGAGCAGCAGCTGGGCCCCCAGTTTGTGCTCCTCACAGCAGCCGCTGCTCTCTGGACTCTGCCCATCAGAGAACAGCGGTTGCTGTCACAGGGAGGGTTCCATCCTTCGCACTTAGAAAGGGGGTGTGAGCAGTGGTCCACTGGGCTAAGCATCTGGCCGCTAAAGCAAAGGTCGGGGGCCTGAACCCTCAAAGGTATAGAGTCTAAGAAAGCCTAGGGGGCAGTCTGTTCTGTCCTAGAGGCTCGCTTTGAGCCCACACCAGCTCCATGGCAGTGGAGTCCTGAGGCCAGAGTGATTGCACTGCCCTCCTGGGTGCACCACCCCTTCCTGTCAGGATCCAGTGGACACTCTGGTCCCTGTTCTGACTGACAGGACCGTACCAGACATTCTGATTGCTGGGCGTGGACCCCAAGCTTCGACTGGGGACAAACCTTTTTTGCAGTTTATTGGGTCATACAAACAGACTGCAGAACCTTGCATTATCTTTTAGCTTGCACCAGCATGGATTTTTTGTTGTTGTTTTTGTTTGTTTGTTTGTTTTGGGCATCACTGCCCTCTGGTGGTGGGAGTAGGAGGCCCAACATTTGCTCCTGTGGAGCTGCTGCTGGAATTGAGGACTCACCCCCAGCATGGGGTTTTTCTAAGAAATGGCAGGATACAGAAGCGGAACACTTTGCAGTCAAGCTGACCTTGACCCCAGCTTGTGGTCTTCCAGTTTTCTTCGCACTCTTTGTCACACAGAAGGAGGGGCATGGGGCCAAGAGAGGCGTCCACCTGCAGGCCAGGGTGGGCTGTGCGGCTGCACCTTTGCTGCTGTGCTAGTTTTCGGGACTCCAGGGCTGCTCAGAGCCACTCTCTGAACAGCCAAGCGAGTAGGCACTGCCCGGGCCTGCACCGTCCTCAGTCATGGCCATGCCCCGCCCAGGGCCAGCCACCCTGTCCATCCATCGGCCTGGGGACATCCTCTCTCTCACCGACCCTTCCTTTATGTGCTTGTTTATTGGCGCCGTTTTACTGGCACTTGATCCACATATCCTACAGTCCAGTTGTTGAGTCATGCAACAAGAAGAGTCATGCAATCTTTGCCACGATCAATTTTTGAAGCCCCCCTCCCCCCGCACACTTGTTATGTGGGTAATTTGTCTTCTCAGTTTGTGACCCTTTTGTTCATCAAGCAAGATGTGGCCCCCGTAGGGTGTGGACCCTCTAACGTGTCCAGATCTTTCTGCCTCAGACACAGTATGGCCGCACTTCTCCCAAGGCCGGCTTGCTCTTCCCTCTGACAGTCCGTGGTCTGCTCGGAATTCGACACCCACACGATAAGTCAAGCGTCCTTCTTTGCAGTCCCTGAGCTATTATCCAGCGGCCACATGCGCATCTAGCAAATGACAGCGCCAGCCTTGGACCAGACACACCTTCCTCCTCAAGGTGACTGGCTTTGTCGGACCTCTCTCATTGTGCTCTGGCACATCTCAGAAGCATCTCCTTAAACCTGGGCAGTGGGGGGAGGGGGGATGGTTAGGGTCCTGCAGACCCTCTCTGCAGGATGCTTGCACCCTTACTTCTTCTCCCTCTTCAAATCGTGACCCAGCAGTTTTGCCTGTGAGTGAGCCAAGAGCACGCTGATGGCCAGGCCCCCTCCCTCCCCCCCTCCCCCTCTGTCCAGCACTGTTGTCACGGGGTTTCAGTGCCTCCTGGGAAGTCAGGGTGGCATTTGACCTTGACTTTTGCCCACATTGCCCTTCATTACTGTGTTAGTACGGGTGGACATAAACATGCATTTGTATATAAAGGAGAGGTTTCTAGGTAAGAGCAATTGAGCCCAGCTCAGTCCAGATCAAGTCCTTAAGTCTGCTATTAGCTCATATGTCCGACCGCAATTTACAAAGACCTCTTCAGGCTAACGGGACACATGCAGTGGTGCTGACTGCAGGAACATCATAGGCCAGTGGGTGCAAAGTCAGTGGAGGTAGAAGCATCTCAGGCCGTCAAGCCTCTCCACGTGGCCTCTCTGGCTTCAGAGGTCTTGGTGTATCCATGTGGCTTCTCCTCAGGAAGGAAATACCATATTTCCCAGAATTCTGGGAGAAGGGAGAAGGCCACACCCACACAGAGGTCAGAGGTCTCATTGGCTATCTCCAGATTGAGCCTACCCCTACACTCTTAGTCCTCAAATTGACTCCAGATTAGTGGCTAACACAGGGCTTATCTTAAAATCTATTTATGTTTCAATAAGGACCTTGAGCCATGGGGGCTCCTCTGTTCACATTCTTCATGTATTTATTTGCTTTTCTTTGTGAATCAGCGAAGGGTCCCAGGACAGAGCCCCTGCTTCACACTCAACAAGTTGTGTACATGTCGTGTCCACCCAGCCATCACTGCTGTCCCCTCATGCACCCCACTCTCTCCTTGCAGCTCCCAGTTCCCTCCTTCCTTCTTGGCCCTCAGAATTCTGCCTGTGGGTGAAGGCTGCCCTTTTACTTTGATCTAGTGGTGGTTTGCCTTCTCCCCCTGGGTGAATTCAGCTCCAGATCCCAAGGGTAAGGGCCATGGATTTGGCGCCCCGCCCAGCTCTATCTGGCCAACCATCCTACCTGTGGCTTCTGCAAATACTTTCTCTGTATCCTCGATGTCTTTCGTTTTCAGTAGGCCAAACTCAAGGAGCGCAGTGTTGAGCAAATATTTTTAGAAGTTTTGATGGTGCAGAGCTTAAGGCCTTGACTGCTTGACCACACATCAGGTAGCTGCCTTCCAAAGTTGTGGGTGTACACTCCTGAGTCCTTCCAGGGCTGCCTTGGTTTGATGAAACATTCCACATCTTATTCTGTCATCCCTGGAGCCAGTTTCAGGTACGGTAACTCTGTGTATTCCCTCCATCTTATTTGCATGCTTCCTACCTGATTCACTAGTTTGCCAAAGGGATCCTTCAGTATTCCAACTTGAGACTGGGCTTTTCCCTTTCAGTTCTTTCAGCTGGAGAAATGCAGAGCATATTCTCCCTGTTTCTGCTTCCTAACTCCAGGTCTTTGCACAGTTTATTATATAAATTCACAAACTGCTCTTTGAAATTTTGCGTTTACCTCCTGTTCATCTTCATTTCTGCTCTTTGCTTGAAAGCAGTTTTCAGAGGCTCTTCTGACACACACTTTGGCCTTCTCTTCTTTTCACGTCTGTTTAACGACCCCCTGCTTTCTTCACGTGTGATGTTCTTGACGTCATCTCAAAGCTCACCAGGCCCTTTGCTGTTAGTGTTTAAGGTATCAGACCAGTCCTGGCATTGTCCTCTAAATCCAGGTGGAATAGACTGAGGGTCATGATTTAACTCTAGTGTACTGGATTTAATTTTATTCATCTGCAACCCAAGCCTCCATATGAGCAATTGAGGCCCTCTTGGGCTTCTCTTGGCTGCGATATTGATTGAGCTTCTCCCTCCCTCATCTTTTCCCCCAATGTTAACAATTCATTTCTGAATCTTCCAACTGGCGAAGTCCATGTGTACAGTCACAGTTCATGCTGTTGAAAAGGCATTTAGAGTGAAGAAGTGGTTGGTTTTGCCAAATTTTAACATGCAATCTCTGGTTTTATTTCTAAATTCCAGTTATGGTTCCTTTCTCTTTGCTTCTAACTTTCACAGTCCAATTGCCAGTTGTTATCAAGGCTTCCTGATTGAATGTTTGATCAGTTTCAGGCTGAAGAGGTTGGTTGAGTTCTACAGTTTCTTCTTTCTCCCAAGGAGCATTGTTGGTGCAGAAATTTGAACAGTAGTTGTATTCGCTGGACTTCCTCACAGACTTAAGGATATTGCCCTGTCACAGACAGTCAAACTTCAAAATAGATCATGAAATGTTCTTTTCAGTGGTGAATGTAGCCCCATGCTTCTTGACTTTGTTATTCCTGGCATAGTGAATGGTACAGTTGTCTCATTCTGGACAGCGATTCGGGTCACTGAGGTCTCGGAGGTTGATGCGTATGGGCTAGATTTCATTGTTGATGATTTCCGACTTCCCGAGATCCATGCATGTCCCAGTTGTCGTGAGCGAGTGGGTGTTTGTGGCAGCTTCTCCTTCTGGATGGCGCCCTCTCAGGAGTCGTGTTCCTTCACCACGTTGAGGAGGCAGCTCTACCCTGGTCATGCTGGGAGTGTCTTCCAACCTGACGATGTTTCCATGCCGTTCGTAAAGTCTTCAGAGGCCGGTCTCTCAAAAGCCAGCGGTTGAGGCCCCTTTCCTCGTCTTCCCTGGTCTGAAAGCTGTGCCATCAGAGACCCCATCATTTGTGTGTCTCCCTTACATTCCAGCAACACACAGGCCACCATGGCGAGGCAGCCTGACAGGGGTGGTGTCAGCAGAACAAGGATGTTGCTGAAAGATCTTGAGTGTTTGAGCACCTCTTCTCTGCAGTAAGCCCATTTATGTATGAACTGGAGCCCCCGAAGTGACACTTTGGACTTAGGGTGGTATTTCTGGAGAATCAGTTGCTGAAGACTCTGTGGAGGCCAGTTGTGCTCTCACCCCATGGGGGCATGATGAGTCACCACGCTCCAGTCAAAGGTGCTGTCTTAGATACAAAAGACAGCAACAACAACAACAAACCCAAACCTACCACCACCGAGTTGTTCATCCTATAGGTGTTTTCTGAGACGACAAATCTTTACAGGGATAGACTGTCTTCTCTTTTTCCTGTGGAGCCAATGGCAAGTTTCAATCATCAACCTTGTAATTAACAGTCCAAAAAACCTCCTACCTGCTACGATGGTATAGCTAGCTATCGAGACCACAGAAGGAAACAAAACAAATACTCTTTCAGTTGGTTCTGACTCGCAGTGACTCTAGGGGAGGATAGGACTCACTGTCTCTGGTTTCCAAGACTGTGACTCTTCATTGGAATAGAAAACCTCTTCTTTCTCCCAAGGAGCGCCTGGTGATTTTGAACTGCTGGCCTTGCGTGTACCCACTATACCACCAGAGTTCACTGAGACAGTCTTGTCCTTCCAAGAGCAAGGTGGAATAGGAAGGTCACACCATTAGGAGATGGTGCCAAGCAATTGGATTTGGGATATTTCTCCCAGAATCATACATTTTTGTTTTCCTGGATTTTTTTTAAAAACTTTTTTTTGGGGTGGGGGGGCATCACTGCCTCTGGTGTTTGTGGGCGCTACCCAGTGCTACTCCTGAGAGCCACCACTGGATTTGAACCATCAAGTCCGAGGACCGCAGTCCCACACTCAACCACTTACGCCACCGGGGCTCAGCCTGTCCTGGACTTTTAAGATGGTGCTTCTTAGTCTTTAGTGGCAGAATGACTCCAGTCTTGAATGTTTAACTTTCAAATCCTTCTAGCCGCTAATTTGTCATTTTTGTGGACAGTTCAGATTGATTGATGCTCACATCGGTTCTCTTGAGGACTATGGAAAGGGCGTCTGTTCTGGATACTGTTTTGTATAGCTATTCCCAAAGCTGCTCCTTCTGTGAGCCCTTCCCGCCCAGTGGATTGAGTGTTGGTGTTTGTAACCCAGCACCACCGAGAAGCAGGATCTTTCTTGTCTTGTCCTCAGACCCGGATGAACGGAGAGTTCCCAAATCTCCAATTTGCTACTCTGTCCGGGTTCTGTTAGCTTTCCTTCTTTTCTATTTTGCCCTTGTAGCTGTTGGCAAACCGAGGGGGTGGGGATGGAGAAGCTTCTCAGGGTTCACGTCTGCAGAACGCAGAACCGCCACCATTCTCAGCAGATAGTCCACAGCAGCGTTCGTCTGTAGTGGGGGCCTGTGTGGCTCACACGTGGAAGGCCCCAGTTTGGTCAGACTTGGTTATCAGGGACATCTCAATGAGGGGTGTTGGTAAAGAGCTCAGTGAGACTTGGCTTAGACTGCGCGTTTGGTAAAGCACTGGCCTGATGGGCAGCAATTCCCCCCGACACAGCAGCTCTGCGGAATGGGAGGGCAGCACGTGGACCCCGGGCTAATTGCACAGTGAAGTGAGTGGGCATAATTGCGACAGGTGCTTAGCGGAGAGTGGGATCACAGGTGAGGGGTCAGGAGACAGCTTCACTGAGGGGGCGGGGATCGACCTGATTCTTCAGAGATGAATAGGCTTTCAGAGAACGAGCAGGAGGGCATTCTGAGTGGCTTGGACATCACAAACAAGGGTGGATGGGTTTATAGCTACACATACTGGTATCCAAAGATCTGCATACAGCTGTCTACATCGGTGTGTGTGTGTGTGTGTGTGTGTGTGTGTAGATAGAAAGATAGGTAAGTAGGTAGAGAGCTCCTGAGTTGGCATGGTGGTCATGTGTTTGGGGCCATTAAGCTCAAAACCATCAGCCGCTCTGCAGAAGAAAGAGGAGGCTCGCTGCTCTCAGAAAGCGTTCCCATCTCAAAGCCCCATCGGGGCAGTTCTGCTTCGTCCGACAGGGTTGCTCTGGGCTGGAATCGCCTCCATGGCAGGAGTCCGGGTTAATGCAGATACCAGCCTTAATGGCATAGCAGGTTGGACCTTGACCTGCCACCAGCAAGGTCGAAACCTCCAGCCACTCTGTGTAGAGAGACGCGGCTTTCTTCCCCCGACAGTGACGGTCTCAGAAATCCTCAGGGCTATATCTACTCTGTCTTCTTGCCTTGGTGTGAGCCATGTTGAGTTGATGGCAGCGAGTTGTATCTGTGTACATGTATATCTAACATATATTTGCATGATAATGATTGTAACCATTTCCCATTTAGTTCCTGTGTCATGCATTTCCATTAGGTCACAGTCAAAGACAGCAGGGGCAGAGTGGACAACATAGCTAATTAAATATGATTAGAATTTTGACGGTACAGCGTGTAAAGGCTCGGCTGCTAACCAGAAGGTCATTGATTTGAACCCACCACCTGCTTGGAGGGAGGAAAATGAGGCAGTCTGACCTCCCTCCACCCCCCAAAGGCTTCAAGCCCTTGGGCAGCTCTCTGTCTGACCGGGTTGACATGAGCTGCAATTGAATTAACAGAAAGGGGTTTGCTTGGGTTCAAATTTCATGGCTTCTTCCTCCTTCTCCAGGGGAGCAAACCTGTTATCTCCCTTCTTTCTCTGTCACGGTCAGCCCAGCCCTTAGAGGACACCCCCTGTGATGGGGAGGGTTGGCTGCCCCTGGGGACCCGTCCTGTGAGCCTGTGCTGTTTTTCCTTCTCTGAGGACCTCCCCTCTGCTTCTTAGTGCAGGCTGTGAGTAGGGGCGGTGTGGGGCAGGTCGGGCCATCCGAGACAAATAAGTGGAAACCATGGCTGTCTGGCCCCTCAGAAAGTCCTGCTGCCTCACGATTCTGAGTGCTTCTGCCACCACTACGGCTCCCCTTGGGCGACTGCGGTGACTTTCTCTCGTCTCCTCTTCTCTGCTCCTCAAGCTCAGGCTGACCTGGCTCCCTGGACACAGCTGTCCTGTGGTCGTCTGCTTCTGGAGCTCCCCACCCCCAGCTCGTGCCAGCACCAGCTTCTCCAGGGGGTCCTACCACCCACTTAGGGAGACACTGTGGAAGGTTCGGGGGAATATTTGGCCAGCAGCATGCCTGCCCCTGGTGTCTGTGCCCTGTGCTGGCCTTTCTCTCCGCATGTCCGATGCTCCGTCACTCCACCCCGCCCTTCACACTGTGGCGGGGCCTCGGCCCCTGTGGGCTGCATGAGGAAGCTCAGCCATCTCCCTGACTCGCTTCCGTGGGATGGTCACGTGTGAGAGGCAGGCTGGAATGGAGAACCCCCCTGCATGGTGGCCAGAGTGGGCAGTGAAAGGTCACGTTGAGTTACGCCATGCCACGCAGCAGCGGGAAAAGCCACTCCCTTCTGTGTCAGGGGGACGTGTCTGAAGGTCATGCACTTGTGGCTTTGGCCATTGGTGAGGTCTTCCCTGGATGTTGACAGAACACTTAAACCTCTCAGGTGGATGAGGTTTCCACCCAGTATGGCTACTGAGTTTCAAGGGTGATGTCCTGATGGCACCTTGGCGGGCCAGGCAGCCCTGAGGCTGCCACCCTGACCTTGCTCTCTTTCTGCCACCAAGCCATGCCGACTCAGTGGCCCTGGAGGACAAAGCCTGGCCGCCCTTTGGCTTTTCTAAGACTGTAACCGCAGAGGTAGAAAGCCTCCTTTTTCTCCCCCAGGAGCAGCTGGTGGGTTCACACTGCTGACCTTGGGCATCCCCAGGGCCCTGACGGCATGGACAGTCACCCACAAGCCAATCAAAAGAGGAGGCGCTAGATGCTGCCATTGGGTGGGAGAAGGGCCCAAAGTGTGTGGATATGTTTTGAAAATAGCAGCGCAAAGTCCTCTCGTGGGAACTCCTGAGTCTTCAGCTCCCACTCCTTAGGGTGGCTCCAAACCCAATTCAAACCCACCGGCTGTCACAGGGACCCTGCAGAGCAGAGCACAGCAGCCCTCTGGGGTTTCTGAGCAGGTCAATCTTTAAGAAAGCAGACTTCTGCAGCTTCCTCCCGAGGGACGGCTGATGGGCTCAAATCACCGTTAACAGCTGGGGGGTTAACCACTGTACACCAGGGCTCCTCTGGCTCAGACCTGAGGGAGCTCTCAGTCTCTCTTCTTCAGGGCAGAAGCCGCTGGGCAGGTGAAGACAGCCTTTGAAGAGAACCAGAAGAGTCTGCATCAGAGAAGCCCTCCCCTGCCCCCAGCCTCCGGAGAGTCTGCCTGCAGGCTGAGGTCAACACTGTAGACACGCTCGGTCATTTGGCCCCCCAGGCTCAGTGGCTGCCTGGCTCCCAGGCTGCCCAACGAGGAAGTGGCCGACCGCCCCGGGAGGGGGAATTCCTCACCAACATGGAGTGGGCAGCCCCTTCGTGATTATCGGGGCCATAGTGAGCAGGGGTGGGCTGCCCCCCAGGAAGCAGGCTTGTTGGGGAAGGTCTGGGAGTGGAGACAAAAGCGTTATTAGATGTGAATTGCTGTTTTTTGATGGAGCTGCGCAGAAAACACGGCTTGCTTTATCTCTGGCTTTCGGGAGTCTGCTGTGCTGACGGACTCTTCTCCTGGGCTTCTTATCACTCCGCGTTCTTCATAGTGAATGCCTTGTCCGGCTTTGATAGAATGAAGTGGGGCCCTTTGGGGGGAGGGGGGAGGCTTCTGCCCACCCCCGCCCAGTAACTTCAGTGGACAGCGGTTCCCACGCACGCTCTCTCTTCCTCGCTTTTTTCCTTACGTGCTGCACAAAAGGGAGGCAGTCATCCAGACAGCATAATAAGGCTGCAGAGAGGCTCTGACAGGCTGGATGCAGCCGGTGATCAGAAAAGAATATCATTTCCTGATTGAAAGGGAAGAGGGGGGCGGGCGACAGGCGGGGGGATTGCCAGACTGAAGTCGGGCTCACTGCCTGCAATGTTAAGAGGGGTCTCCTTTCCTCGGCTCTGCAAACTCAGTGGGAAGCAGACACAGATGCTTATTTTTTTAACCCGCTTGGAGAGAATGGAGGACGCTGAGGGAGGCAGGTTTGTAGTGTCTCCAGCTTTCTTCCCAGGGATCCGATGAAGCCGCCCACTGGGGACTGGCCGGTCCGGACCACTAATTTAGCATGACTGAGTCACCCCAGAGGGCTTTGCCGTGGGGCCGGCCAGGCCTCAACCATGCCTGCAGCAGCCACGATGTGGAGCACAGGAGGAGACTGGAGACCCCCAGCAGTTCCAGCTGCACTCTCCCACCCACCCCAGAGCTCTGTGTCCTGGTATGACCCCCTCCCCACCAACCTTGTTCTTAGCCTTCCCTATCAGAGTCCTTAGGGCGAGGAATCAATGACGTCCTACAGAGAGCCTGAGGGAGCTCTGGCGGCTTGGGGGACGGGGGATTGTATGAAACCATGAGGCGCCCATGGGTGAAAAAGGAAGCTTTCTACTCCTGTTTAAAATAAAAGGTGTGTGTGTGGGGCGAGGGCTTAGCCATAAGGTCAACAGTTTGAAATCACCAGCTGCTCTGTGGGACGAAGATTGACCTTTGTACCCTGTCAAGGGTTCTGGTCTCAGAAACTGCCCTCTGGGGCACCATGAGTCAGAATCGCCTTGATGCCAATGCGTTGGCATTTCTGTCTCTGAGCCCATAAAGGTGAACCACCACGCTGTCACACAGGGTTGTTTGAGGCCGTCCCCTGGACTCACCAGGGATCACAAGGCTCTTGAGGGCAGTGAGCTGGTCGAATGCAAGACAAGGAAGGGCAGGTGGCCCTGGCCAGGGTCCAGCCTTGGTCTGGGGCGCCTATCAGCCAGTAATGTGGTTGGCTGATGTCAAGTGGACCAGACTCAGAGCAGTCGTGCCTGCAGCAGAAGGAAATCCTCATGCAATTGTTACGTGTAGACCCATTGCCACAGCGACTGTGTGACCTCACCCGTCTCCCTGGGGGGTCTTCCTCTTTCTCACTAACCCTCCCCTGTACTGACAATGACGGCCTTTTGAAGGGAGTCATCTCTTCTTATGACATGTACAAAGTATGTAAGACCAAGTCTGGCCGTGCTTGATTCTGAGGAGACATTCCGACTCTTCTGGGGCAGATTTTCTGATTCTGGAAGTCCATGGGTCTGTTAGTCTGGGTAGACTAGAGAAGCAAATTCACAAACATGCATATGTATATAAGAGAGAGGTTTATATACAAGAGAAATGGAACATTGAGAAAGCATCCCAACCCAGCCCAGTCCAAGTCTGAAAGTCCAATATTAACTTATATGCCCGATATCAATCCATAAGTCCGCTTCAGACTCACAAAGCACATGTAAAGATGACAGGGCAGTCACAGGCCAGTGCGTGCAGAGTCTTATGTATCCAGTCTTGGTAGAAGCATCTCAGCTCTGGTAGGGGTCTCTCTGGGGCTTCTCAAACAGCTCAGCACTGGCAGGAGTCTCCACATGGCTTTTCCAGCTTCAGAGGGCTGGTTCCATCAGGGTAAGCCCAGGTGGCTTCTCCTTCAAGATATCTCACAGGGAGTCAACATTGCGTTTTATGAGTAGAGTGTTTCCAAAGGAATGAGACGTGAGTTTCTCACCCCCAAGGGGGAAATACGGCAAGATTTCCCAGAATTTTCAGGAGAAAGCCATGCCCACACAGAGGTCTCATTGGCTCTCTCCAGATTGACAGGCTAGACTCCACCCCTACACTCCCAATCCTGAAATTGACATGATTTCGTGACTGCCACAACGGGCCTTTCCATAGTCTCCACCAGCCCTGCCATCCAAAGAAAGGCACCGACTCTTCTTCATTCTTCCTGCTCAGCGTCCCACATTCACCTGCATCTGAGACAATGGAAAACAGCACGGCCTGCGGCAGGTGCCCCTTGGCCCTCCCAAGCGATGACCTTTAAGGAGCGCGTGTGCAGCAGGTATGCCCAATGCGACTCTTCATTTGCTCTCTCTACCGCTGCTCCGTGAGCACTGGCTGTGGAGTCAAAGAGATGAACCCCTTGACAACTTCAGTCATTTCTCTGTTTCTCCTGACACGGGCTCATGTGTGGGATTTGGGCCTTCTAGACATTGAGTCATCACCCACACTGGAGGCTGCATTCCGGAATCTTCATCAGCAAGTGCTTCAAGTCCTCCTTGCTCACAGCAAGCAAGGTTGTGACATTTGCTTGTCCCAGAGCAGCCTTCCCCCAACCCTGGTGCACATGCTGGAGGAGTGTTAAGGACCTATGTGGCAGTGACATCATCTGTCAACTTGAAGAAGGGGCAGAGTCGAGTCTGTCCATCAGGTCGCAGCTTGAGGACCTCCTTTGGAAGTGTGGCAGAGATCAATCGCTCACTGGAGGCCCGACACACTCTCCCTGCTTTGCAGTCCTAAAGTCAAGCCACGTGGAGACCCCCGCCAGCGCTGAGAGGCTGCCACCCACTGCCACTGGATCCGCAGACTTTCCACCTAGTGGCCTGTGACATCCCTGCATTTTGGCGTCATTGCGTGTGTTGCATGACTCTGAAGAGGCATTTATAGATTGGTATCAGACATATGGGCTAATATTGGACTCGTGGACTTGATGTGGACAGGACTTGGATGTTTTCTCAATATATAATCACTCTTTATATTAATTAAGCTCTTTCATGTATGCATATGAGTGTCTCTGGATCGGTTTCTCCAGTCACCCTGGACTCACATAACCTTTTTGCACTCAACGGAGCTTTCTTTCTTATCTAAACAGAATGCTTGAAAAGTCATTCGAAAACACTCACAAACTCGCCGCCATCAAGTGGATTCCAAGTCAGTGACCCTATAGACGAGGGCAGCATTGCCCTGTGGGTTTTCAAGACGGTAACTCTTCACAGTGGCAGACAGTCTCACTTTTCTCCCACTGGGAGGGGTTGAAGCAATGCTGGCCAGTCCATGTTGCTCACTGCTCGTTCTGTGGACCTTTTAAACCCTCTGTGGTCACCTGATGCTCCACACCGCAAAAATGACCACCTACGTGGCTGAGGCCCCATTATCCCTGAATGTCTGTGTCTCCCAGAGTCACGGGCCCACCTGGATCCCCTGGGGCACCCAGCTGAGAGGAGAAAGGCACCATCACACCAGCAAGTCAGGGTGAGGGCTCCAGCGGATGCTTCTTTGTAGGGATCCCAGGCACAGCGGTGCATGCAGACCCAGGAGTGGACCTTAAATCCCAAACAGGTGTCGGCAGGCAGCCTTGCCCTCCTGGAGCCCCCACCCTCCATGGCAGTCTTTCAGAACAAGCAGCAGACCACCCAAGTGAAGTTGGAGGAGCAGACAGGGTTTTTGGTCAGCAGGGCCCGGCTGGGCTTGGCAGCAGTGGGGCACCTCCAGCCTAGCCTTGCTTTCTAGGGACATGAGGATTCTAATTGGAAAGGAGGAATTAGGAAAACAAATGGGTTATTGATGTGGGGGGAGGGAGTATTCGATCTGATTAGCAAGTGTACAAAAAGCAGGCGCAGGATTTAAAGATTATCTGTCTCTGGGGCCCTCGGGAGGGAAAACTACCCCTGCTGGCAGCACACAATGGGCCCTTGGAGGCCTCCGTGAGAAGAAGCAGGCTGAGGCAGGGCAGGCTGAGGTGCAGGAAGCTGACTCAGATGCTCTACTTGCCTGCTTTATAGACAGGCTCTTCAAGTACCACCCGGCAGCTAAGGAACAAACACATCCGTCTTGGGAGAAGTGCAGCCAGAGTGCCCCTTAGAGGCAAGGATGGCCAGCCTTCCTCTCACAGACTTTGGACGCGTTGTTAAGAGAGATCAGTTCCTGGAGCAAATGATTAAAAACAAGAAAACAAAGTCCACCCCTCTCACAGCAGCAGCCCTACAGCAGGGTGGACGTGCTCCGAGGTGGTCCCTCTTTACAGGCGCTGGCCACCTCCCTTTGCTCCTACAGTGTGGCTGCTGGGTTTGAAGCTCTGAGCGTGCAGCAGGTTGGAGGCCCCGCATTCAGCCTGCTGAGCCACCAGGTCTCCTTGCACCATGGCCCTTGTCTAATCCCAGGCATAGGACAAGGGAGGCGGCTCAGCTGTCCATGGCTCTCCCTGCTGGCCGAGACCCAAGAGGACGGTGGAGGGGGCAGGTCACAAACCCCAGCACACTGCCATCCAATGGGGTCCCACTCGGAATGACCATGCTCAGGATTTTTGAGGCTGCATCGATCAATCAATCTTCATGGGAGCCGATAGCCTCATCCTTCTCCCCTGGGGAGGTTGATGTGTTTGAATCTCTGACCTAGTGCTTAGCTGCCAGTGTTCAGCCCATCGCACCAGCCAGGGCCCTCATAAAGGCACCACAGGACCTCTCATGAAAGACACACACGTAGCTCTATCTGCTCGGCAAATTCCCCATCACCAGCTTGATCCAGTGACGAAACCCGTGCTTCCATTTCTAACACTTCCTTGAAGGAGCCCTGCTAGCACTGGCCTTACTGGATGGCCTGCTAGCCTCAAGGTCATCGGTTCAAAGCCACCAGCCTCTTCCCAGGAGAAAGATGAGGCTGTCTGAGTTCATACAGGCACACTCTTTGTCTTGCACCTGTCTGTCCTGTTGGGTCGGCTCTGCACGGTGGACTAGGCTCAAGGGCAGTGGTTTGGTTTGGGCTGGGATGGTGAGATCTCTAGGGAAGCCAGCCGACTGCAGTTCAAATCCACTAGCTATTGACAACGGCCAGTCAGCAGTGGGGTGCTTTAACTTCTGCACCAATAGGGTCCTTTCTCAACAGGGCAGGCTATTTCTGCAAAGGGTCACAACCTCAGAGACTCACGGGGGCATCCCTGGGCTATAGGTTCATTATGGGCTGGTATGGACTCGGGAGGCAAGTCTAGTGTGAACTGTGCTTGGGGCCTGAGTAAGGGGCCTGAGTGATGCAATGGGTATCACCGATGTACACCACCCTCCTCCCAGCTCTCGCTCCTGGAGATCTAAAAGCAGGGTTGCCTCAGAGTCTGGTGCCGAGACCCCCAGTGGGATGGGGTCTAAGCATTGGCCTCAGGAGCCTCCCGCCTCGCTGTGACCTGACTCTTCGTTCCCACGTTGCATCTGAGCTCTTTCCTGAGCCCGTGACGGTCACTGCAAACCAGTACAGAACTGCTGTGGGAGCACTGACCACTGGAAGCATGTGGACACACAGCATGCGGTTCTCCCAGGGCAGGAGGCTCTTTGGCCTTGGTCAGAAATGAGACCCTGGTGCTCAACCCCAGTCAGAACTCTGCTCTCCACTGGCCGTCTTCCAGCTCCCTGAAGTCCCACGTCTAGGAGAGCCAGGATTCGGAAGCAGAGAGTGTCTCTGGGAAATGCCCTCCTGTCGGGAACGGTGAGGCCCCCTGGCTCAGGGGGAGGCCGAGGAGACTCTGTGGACTAAAGGAGGCTGTGACGGATCCGAGCATGTAGCTCTAAGCTGGGCTGCGCGCAACTCAGAAAACTAGACAGGGTACTGGAGAGCCAGCTCCCATCCCCAAAGCTCAGAAAAACAGCAGCTAACGAGTCAGAGGAAGTCCAAGGCAGGAGACAGCACTTATAGTCGCTCAAATGAATTGTCCACAAAGTACACCGGAGGAAACAAGTTGTCTGAAACGATGAAGCAAAGCAAACCCCTAGCATGACCAATAAATAAGAGAGGGAGAAGGCAAAAATGACCAATTACCAATAGTTGATGCCACCTACATCCACAAGGCGAGGATGGAAGTATAGGTATGTGGTGCTCTCCGACATTTTCAATCTATGGGGACAGCAAGACGTCGACTGTCTATTTCACTTGCTAATGACACGTGTCTGACAGTAATGAATGCCCAGGTGGCAGGTGATGGGGCTGGCCATGATTGTGGAGGTGTGTGTCACCCTCACTGAGCCATTCTTCTCAGTGGTTGGGCCATTAGGCAATGAGGTGATTGGCAGTTATGCAATATGCTAATTGGTATTATGTAATGAGGTGATTGGCAGTTGCATAATAAAGTAAGTGGAAGTTATGTAATGAGATATTGGCAATTTTGTGATGTAGTAATTGGAGATTATGGAATGGGCTAATTGGCCATTATTATGATGTAATTTGGCATTTTGTTCCGATGTAGTTGGCAGCTAGATAATGATGCCATAGGTGGTTATGTAAGAAAGTAATTTGCAGTCCTGTGATGAAGTAATTGTCAATTCTATGATGAGGCAGTTGGCAGTTCTGTTATGAGGTAATGGGTGATGATAGGATGAGCTGTTGCAATGATGCAATTTGGCATCATGTTACTATGTACCTGGCAGTTACATGACAAGGTAATTGGCAGTCATGTACTGAATACTGAGGTAATTGGTGGTTATGTGATGATGTAGTTTGGCATTGTGTTATAATGTACTTGGCAGTTATGGAGTGATGTAGTTGGCAGTTACATGATGGCATGGTCTGATATTTATGTGGCGATACAACATTGTGGACTGATGTGGCCGTCATCACTTTGACATAATGGCTTGGCCTTTGGTACCCAACCATGCTGGTCAATGCAAAGTAGACGTCACAGTCTTAAGTAGATGAAATAGCTGATCTCTTAGAAAAACCTCGCTCCTGAACATCTATAAAAGTGGCAATAGAGCACTTAAATGTTTCTTTATATGCTGAAGACATTTAATTCATAATTAACGTATTTCCACTCCATAAGAGAAAAAAGAGCTTGACACGTGAATTCTTCCAGACATGCAAGCAAGAACTTCACACCACTGTGGGTAACTGAGACACAGTCAAGTCCCAACCCAGATTCCACTGGCTTTTGTGGGATTGATAAACTGACCTTGAGCGTTGCACGCACGTACAAAAGGCCAAAGATCAAAGGGAGACGAACAAACCAAGAGAAGCTTCCCAGCAGAGAGAAGGGCAGGCCAAGCGTTAGTGAGTTGGAGTTAGGATCTCTGCAGACAGACCTGGTGAGAAGGGAAGGTGAGCAGGACGGACTGGCCCGTGGAGCGTCTCAACAGGAGAAGGTGGACCTTGGTTGCTGTACAGTCTTGGGGCCCCACAGGCAGTTCTGTCCGGTCCTCTGGGTCCCCCGAGTTGGCATTGACTCCGTGGCAGTGAGTCTGTGTGCTTGCTTGTTTTTAGCACATCGTGCATGCAGAGGGATTTAAGACGGATCATGGGTCTCACGATCAAGAGCCCCCCTCATCAAACTGGACAGAATCGTGGATTGAAGACATCAAAATCAACAGCACGTCTTAAACCAGAGGAGAGGAGCACTGTAAAGGAAAGGATTACAAATTTTTGCTTATCAATAGACTCACTCCACAGCTCCACTCTCAGCTAAAGACTGACAGGCCTATTTTCACATTACGAGGTACCTGCCGTCCAGCCCACAGGTTCCAGCTCATAGTGACACTGGGCAGAGAAGAAGGAGACACTGCCTGGTCCTTCCCCCTGTGCTGATGGTTGTGATGTTTGAGCCCACTGGGTCACCCCATCTGGTGGGGGGTCTTCCCCTTGTCCTCTGCCCCTCTGCTTGGCCACACATGATGCATCCTTCTCCAGGGACTGGCCAGTCTCTCCCAATGACAAGTCCAAAGTATGTGAGAGGAAGTCTCGTCATCCTTGCCTCTGCAGGGTTTTCTGGCTGCTTGTCTTCCAGATTTTTTTGGTGTTTGGGGCAGTCCATGGTGCTTTTCATCCTCATTCAATATTCAGGCCTCTAAGATGATCAATATCACCAAGAAGGTGCACACTCCTGAGCCCAGCCAGCCTAAGCGTGGCTCTTGCTGAGAAGGAAGTTTGGAGGCGGGAGAGGCCTGGGAGCAAGAGGAATGGAAATGGGAAGCCCAGGGAGGAAGTGGCTCCAGCCAAGGCGCATGACGGGAATTGAATCCAATGTGGCCGATCCAAAACTGTGGGCGGAGCCTTGAACGGGAGAAGAACCAGACCCAGGTTCTTCGCAAATCACTTCACCGTCTTTTAGAGGAAGAGCTGAAATGGGTCTATGCAGTCAGACCCCAGCCGTCTTACATACTGGGATCCAGAATAAATAGTTCCCTAGTGTCTGACGAACGGGCCGACCAATTGTAAAAAGGGACCACCAAGAGACAGAAAGCACTTCACCGAGCGTGACTGACGGGTACGTGTCCACGACAACATTGTCCCCGAGCAAGTGCGGCCAGGTGCTCATGAGAAGGCGGGAGACACTCTGGAGGAAGACCTCGTGCTCGGGAGAGTGGAGGGTCAGTGAAGAAGAGGGAGACCTTGGGGCGATGGGCAGTCCCCATGGCTGCCGGATGGGCTCCCGGAGAGCAGGGATGATGAGGGTGGGGCCAGCGTGAGCAGTGTTCCCTTCCCAGACCGGGAAACAACAAAGGACATTAACCCCAAGTGGGCTGCAGACGGGGCGAGCGTGGGTTCCACGGCACACTGAGGAGGAGGCATGGTGCAAGGCTCTCAGGACGATGGTGGCTCTCGGGTCAAACCACACTCCCTGCCCTTGCTGCCGCCCTGCGTCAGGACCGCCCTGTGGACGTTGGGGCTGTGGGCTTCTACCAGTGCAGGCAGGCTCCCCTTCTGCCCGAGATGCAGGCCTGCTGGTCTCAGTAGCAGGCCGTGTGACCAGCACCCCACACCCCAGGCCAAACTCACCGCCAGCTACAAGGGACTCTGTAGGACAGGCTGGAGCCACCCCTGTGGTTTCTGAGACGGCCCCTCTCGATGGGAGAAGGAAACCGCCCCCCGGGGATGGCAGTCCCATGCATAAGCACTACCATGGCCACTGCCACCATCACTTTAGAGCCAACCACCGTGCTCCCAGTTTGAGCACCTCGACAGCCCCTGGCAGGGGGATGGTGGTTGTGTTACATTCCATTTAGCGTCTTGAAAAGATCGCGTTTCCCCCCACATGGTACTTTCCAGAAATGTCTACAATTGAGGGCAGAGAGGAAGGTGGTCCTGAAGCAGAGCGCTAGGAGAGAGGAGCAGAGAAGGTCAAAGGCGTAGCTCCGACTAGAACAGTTCAAACTGGGTCAGTAGGTTTCCCCTATGATGCAGGCTGGTCTGGCCCTGCTTTCCAGCATCTTCTGCAAGATTGGGTTCGCACCGTCTGCTTTGTTTTCTTGAGTTTTCACGAGGGTGTCTCCCTGAGCTGTCCCATCCTTGGAGGTCGCCCTCCTAAAGGTGTGTCAGATGCGCTTTTGATCTGTGAAACCCGGCACTGATGAGTCTATAGAGACAACACAAAGAATATGGTTTTCAGGGAGGGGAGAGGGGGATACAGTGGTGAAGCAGGGGAGGGGATGAAGGGGTCATGATGTCCAAGAGTCCAAATAGAAAAAGAATGTTTGGAAACTGATTGTAGCGGCAGTTGCACAATTCTGCTGGATGTGATTGAACTATGCGATGAGATATATATATATATATAATCAAGAAAGAAAAAAAGGAAAGCTCAGGAGATGGCCATAGGAGCAAACCTGGAGGCAGTCACTAAGGAAATATGCTAGGGGTTAAAAATAATAAAAGCTCTCATGGGGAGGGGTGGGTACGGTGAGGTGTCCTCTGCGTAGCCAGGCCAGGAACCACAGGGAAACAGCAGGTCCCCCCATTGGCATCAGGGTCTCAAGGACTCATGGAGAGGCAGCTGGTGGGCTGACCCAACCACGGCGCCCTCTGGTGCCGCTGGATTGAACAATGGGATGCTCATGAAAGGTGTCTAGGGGGAACCCTCAGGGCAGGGGAGGGAGGCCGTCTGTCTGTTCCCATGCATCTCCCAGTCTCAGTGACCTCACCCTGGGTCTCTGTGCGTCGGATTCCACTGGGTGTCCTGGGCATGGCTTTACCTTGTGAACAAACGTGTCACTCAAGTACCGCTTGTGTTTCTTCATGAGATTCCGCAGCTGCCAGAAGGGCGGGGGCACTTGTGACATTTGCTCCACCTGACCGCTTCAAGGACCCAAATCCAACCTGCTACTGTGGGGAGGACAGATCCCCAGGGCACCGAGTCCACAGGATAGGACAGAGTCACCCTAGGGGGCTTCCCAGGCTCAGGGGCTTGACAAGGGGCCTATCCCCACCCCACCCCCACCTCCCCTACATGCTGCTGGCTGCCTTCAATCTCCATCCTCCCAGGGAATGGCCAGTGCTTTGCTCAACTTGCTGTCAATCATGAAGTGAACAGGATAATAAGATTCTTTGACAAAGGGCAGTGATGTGAAGGGATCTGACTATAGCCTGGGGGACCACGTCTGTAATGCCTGCCCTATGTCTGGCCTGCAGGGGTCCAGGGCAGAGGGGTCCCCTGGAAGGTCTTGGTGTGACAGAAGATGAGACCTTCCTAGCTCAGGGTCTGGGGGCGGGGTTGTCACACGCCTCTAACCCCCGCCCTCCATCTCCCCCTGCAGTGACCCAGAGCCGAGGGGTCCTGGAGAGCGTCCAGAGGTTCTCCCTGCTGCCCACCTACCTGCCGGTGACCTACCGTGTGCATGAGGCCGACATGGTCTTCTTCCTGAAGGAGGCCAACCAGGACATCATGAGGAACTCCAGCCTGCAGTCCCGCGTGGAGTCCTTCCTGGTGTACCGCGCCCGGAAGCCGCCCGTGCTCAGCGCCAGCTACGGGCCCTTCTCCACGCGGCAGCCCGTGCCCCGGGACCTCCTGCAGCCCCCCAGCCCCTGTGGCCTGGCCAGCCAGTGTCCGCTCAGCTGGAAGCTGAAGCCTCACATCCTGCAGGACAGGGTCTACCTGAGCCGGCCCAGAGTGCAGGTACTGTTCTACATCGTGGGCCGGGACTGGGACGCCCAGGACCCCGCCGAGCTGCTGCCCTGCCTGCGCGTGTTCGCTTTCCGGGAGACCCGAGAGGTCAGGGGGGGCTGCCAGCTGAGAGGCCCGCTCGGGCTGTGTGTGGCCGAGCTGGAGCTGCTGCCCGCCTGGTTCAGCGCCCCCATGGTGGTGGCCGGCAGGAAGAAGGTGGCCGAGCGGCTGGAGGGGACCCCCGTGGAGCTGTACTACACCGTCCAGCCTGGGGACCTGCACGGAGACTGTGCCAAGGGCTCGCCACGGGCAGAGGGCAGCCCCCGGACAGGCCGGGGCGACGCGGATGACCCGGCCCCACCCCTGCAGAGGATCGGGAGCGTGTTCCTGTGTCAGGCCCAGGGCCCCCCCGCCCTCCGAGAACTGCGTCTGGACCGCAACGTGGCCGTCCACTACCTGCCTCAGACCGTGCGGCCTGGGCACCTGCTCACCTTCCCCGTCTCTGTGTCCAGGAACGCCACCACAGACCAGTTCACACTGAGGTGAGTGAGGGCCCAGCCCAGGCGGGAGACCCATGGGGAAGACCACGCCCCAGGCACAGCTGGCGTCTCTGTCCTGGCTTTCCACCTGGGTGTGTGTGGCTGGGGGAGGGAAAGGGCACCGGTGGACAGCGTAGCTGTGATCGCATCATTGCTAGCGGGTCACAGGACAGCAAGGGAGCCGCCAGCCACCTTTGGCCTGGTTGGGGGCACCTGAGAGTTTCAGGGACTCCAGCAGCGCCTGTAGCCTGAGCTGGGGATTTTGCATTCAGTGAGTCCTGGCCTCTGCGCTGCCCTGGCCATCCCAGGAGAACAAGTGGCTTCTGCTTGCTTTCAGGCTCCGGTGTACAGAGGAGCAAGGCTGCTGCTGTGTTATAGGCTACAGAGGCGGTCGCGTAGTGAAAGGCTGGGATTTGGGGCACAGCGTGATGCCCAGGGGTGAGCGGTGGGCACAGGCTCTTGGGACAACAGCTCCCATAGCCTTGCTGGACACGTGGGTAGTGTCAGGAGGCCATAGACCATCCATTTGTAGAACAGGCAGCACCGCAGAGTGCCAGGAAGGGGTGGGGGTTGCCAGAGCTGCAGAGTCTGCAGGCGAGAGTGTCAGTGTCAGGGAGGGTCAGGGACACAGGCAGGTAACTCACCCAGTCCTTACTCCAAGATGCTCCAGCTGCCCAGGTCTCCAAGACACGAGTGCACTTGGTGCAGGGTGGGGGGGGGGAGCTGGTGGAGCTGGTGGGCAAGAAGCCCCAAAGACGACCGTTTAGAATGTTGGGCGTGGTTGGAAAGACCTGGTGCCTTTGTGGCTTGGATTACAATAGATGAGCCCGCCACTGGGGTCTGGACGGCTTCTATATTTCTTTCTTTTTTTTTACATATTTCTTTCTTTATGTATTCGGTTTGTGTGTTGTGAACAAAGGCAAGTTTGATTATGACAAGTGTTGATTGGGCTTCCCCGAAGGTTGCAACAAACTCGGTGGGTTGAGCTGAAGGGCCATGCGGTAAGATATGTGCTGTGACCCCCAGACACAGGCAGCGCCGCTGCTTGCTTGTAAAACTCACTTCAGATGTGGCTTGACACAGAACCCACTGCTTCTTGAGACAGCCTCCATCCGGACTTGAAGCTTGTGTTCTCTCTCTCTCTCTCTCTCTCTCTCTCTCTCTCTCATATCTCTGAAGGTTTCCAGGGACGCTATCTAAGGCAGCTTGGCCCCTTCCCTCCTCTCTGCTTGCCGATCTGGCTGTGAAGACATTCTTGCCCCTTGTTGTTTCCCTGCCGTCTCCAGACAGCTGGGGGCTGTTGTGAAGGGTGGGCTCAGTCGAAGAAATCGACCACACGTCTCCCACTGGGCCTGGTCGATGCTGGCCGGCAAGACCAGGGCTCAGAAAGCTCCACCTTCCCAGTTGTGACCAGCGGGTGGGCCGGTGGATAGAGTGAAACACAGTGTCTCCATGTGGGGACCTGCCAGGTTCTGGGCAGGCACCAGCTGTGGTCTGGACTTTTGGAGCTCAAGGGGGCCGGCCATAGGGGCTCAGGGCACACAGCCCCAGCTGGCCAGCTTCCTGTCCTCCCTGGATGCCATCTGGTCCAGCAGGTACAAGGGAGAAGCAGGCCTCAGCCTCAGGTGACTGTAGGCTCCAGGTTGCGGCCAGCTGGCACGTCTGATGTGGACACTGGCTGTGCTGGTCACAGTCAGCCCTTCAGTGGTCGGACTGCCAGGAGCTTTATCCACCTCGTCACTCGGGCCACTGCAGCTGTATCTGTGGCTCAGAATTTCCCACAAGGCTTTGCATCCCACGGCCCGCTGCCCCACAACACAAGCTTCCCCCCAAGCCTGTGGGGGCTGATCCCACAGAAGGTCACTGGCCGGCCGGCAGCAGAGCATCCTCCAAGCTAACTTAGAAACTGTCACACAGAAGCTCCTGGGGCTTCCAGGCTGAGCCAGAGACCCGGGGGCTTGGGAAATACCTGACGTGGCATTTCTCACGGCCCATGAGTTAGCAAGAGGGGATGTCAGCGGTCTTCCCAGGAGGGGAGAGTCAAGTCCAGGACTGACCGGGGAAGACACGGCAGGTCCAGTGCCGACCAGCCCCAGACATCGGAGCTCACGGTAAAATTAGCCTCCTCACTTTGTGCTTCCTGGTGCACAGTAGGTGCAGTGGCTACGAGTGGGGCTGCTAACTGCAAGGACAGCGGTTCAAAACCACCAGCCACCCTGCAGGAGAAGCGCAAGGCTCTCTCCTCCCCTTAACAGTCACAGCCTCAGAACACCCCCTTCCCCACATCACCCTGAGGGCAGCACAGAGACATGCATGCCGTCCTGGGGCCCACGAGACTTGCTCCCAGCAGGGTTGCCACCCACTGGCCAGCCCTTGGCAAAGCAGGTGAGGTGGGGAAGCACAGGGGAATGAACAGGAGTCGGCTGTGCCTGAAAGGACAAGCCACTGGACTTGGTGGTGGGGCTCTCACCAGCCGGGGCCCTGTGCTGGCAGCACGCCCACCAGGCGCCCGTGTCCAGCACACCTTCCTTTCTCAGACAGCTGGAGGTCATCTGGACCCATCAGCATGGTTCTCTCCCCCGGGAACCCCTGTAATTGGGAGCACACACCCTGTATATCATTTCTTCATGAAGTCACGCTGCCCAATTCCAAGGAGCCCCCCGAGTATCTAGAATGAATCCGGGTTGCCACTGTGTCAGCCCCACCATCTGGTGAAAATAGCTCCATAGGGGTCCAGGGCTCAGCGCCCCACCCCCAGGCTCTGAGTGTACCCAGGGAGGGACCTAGGGGTCACTACACTGTGGATCCACAGGGTAGGGGGCAGGCGTGGGGTGCTCAGATAGGACTCTGGTGGCCACCCTGCCCTCTGCTCTTGGCTTCTGGCTGGAGGCTCACGCTGTGTGAAGAGTGCCTGGGTGGAAGGTTGGAGGGTTAAATCTGCCCAGAGGTGCCCAGGAAGAAAGGCCTGGTGATCGCCTTCAAACACCAACCACCCCAAACCCAAGGGGGCTGGCTCTCCAACTCACAGCAGGGGGACTGAGGATGGACAGGTGTCAGGGAGTCCCCTCTGTAAATACGCCAGGTATGGCTTCCATCTGGGATGCAAGTTCTGTGTCACCAGCTGTTGGCTAACACACCATTATTTGACTCACTTTGTGGGATGTCAAGTTCTGTTCTATGGGAGAAAACACAATCAGAGCCCCACAGGTCCTTACGCCAGAGCTGGTGTGGAAAGACCCCATGCAGCCCCTGTGGGAGGGGTGCCAGTGAGCACCACTGCTGGCATTGCATGATGTGTGGGGTGCATGCACATGTGTGTGTGTGCGTGTGAAGGTGTGCTGTGTGCCCTATGTGTATCTGTCTATAGTTTTATGTGTATGTTGTTCTGTGTATGTTGTGTGTGTTTGTGCTCCGTGCATGTCTGTGTGTTTTGTGTATGTATTGTGTGTGCATGTGTTCTGTGTGTTTTTGTGTGTGCCACGTGTGCGTGTGTTGTGTGTGCTCTGCGTTTGCATGCGTGTGTGCTGTGTGTTGTCTATGTGTGATGGATATGTGCTGTGTGCATTGTGTATATGTGTGTGCTGTGTGTCTGTGTCCTGTGTGCTTATGTGCTGTGTGTGCAATGGAAACTTTGAGATACAGAATTCACAATGGGCTGTGGACCCCGCCATACCTTCCGTGGCTCCCGTGCCTGTTTCCCTGCAGCAGACCTCAGGGGCGAGGACATGCTTTCCTTCTGTGCACATCTCAGAGTCCTTGCTCATTTCAGCACCAGCACACCAGGGAAGCATCTGGGTCCAGTGTCCTCCCTCTGTCCCCCTTCCATATCCCTTCTCCTCACCCACAGAGAGCCCTGTTCAGAAGCAGATTACCTCCCCGCCCCCCAACCTGGGTCCAGAGGAAAACCAGGACTTGAACTTGTGTGGCTTTGCCTCCCCTGCCACCCTCTCTGCATCCTTGCCCCCGAGTCTGCATCAGAGGACATCCTGGCCTCGGCTCTGATGGCAGGACGGGGCCCCGGACTGACGCCCATGCAGCTGGGCTGGGAGGACAGGCAACTGTGGGGGTGCCGACGCAGCACTCAGCCAGTCCGGCCCAAAGCTTCCCCGAGGTTCACAGGAAAAAGAACTAGCAGGCCAACATGCAAAGAGAAGCCCTCCCTCCCCCCCGCCCACCCCGTGATGTGCGTGGGCACCAGGTGGGTGGGCACAGGTCAGACTGAGGAGCAGCTGGTACAGGCAGGTCACGCTGTGGGCTGCCAACCTCATGGTGGGCAGTTCAAACCCAGCCCTGCTCCCAGTCTGCCCGCTCCCAGAACCATGTTAGCATCTTGGCCGCCTCAAGTAGACACGGCCATTAGGTGGGTGAAGGACAGACAGTGGGCAGCCCGTTTTGGTGCCCTCCATTTGTTTGTCTCTGCCAAATGCCCACTCCATGTCTGCAAATGACCCTGATCTGTTTGCTTTCTCTCTGTGGATTCAGGGGAGCTTGCTGTTGGTTTTCCACCCCACTCCCCACTTGAATCTTGCCAGTGTTTCTGGCCCCTCTTTTCATTTTCGTAAAAGTGGCCTTTGGGGGGATCAGAGATACCCGTTTGAATAAAGGTTCAATTTGCAAGTCCTTATTTCACAAATTTTGCTTTGGGGTACTTCCAAAGGTGTCACCTCACTGAGGACAGCTGGGGCAGACAGCCCCTCAGTGCCCCCCACTCCCCCATCCCTGGGCCGGGTGTGAGATGCAGTCTTCCATTGAACTCTCGGACTGATTTTGATTCCATTTCTGGGCAACTTCTGAGCATGGTGTGTGCCCTGGGTGTGCATGGCAACATCTAGCTTCTCCAGCGAGCCGGTTGAAAGGGCTTTTCTTCCCTGGAACCACTTGTCTGTGTGTGCTGTTGGCTGCCCTCCTCCCCCCCCTGGCAGATCTCAGCCAGCCCCCCTCCCCCCACCAGTCAAGTCTCGGCCACTGTAGCTCTCTGAGACCGGACAGAAGCGACCTTCCTCATTCAGTTCTCTGCGGTTGCAGGGACTTTGCCCTCCTACATACATACCAGAATCATTTAGTCCTGGTGAGGAAATGCCTCCCCTCCACCTGCACTTGGAAGAGGTTGCATGTGGGGTTCCCAGGTTCAAACTCACTGTCTGCTCCTTGGGAGGAAGATGAGGCTGTCTGCCCCCACACAGAATTACAGCCTTGGGACTTGGTAAGCAGATCTTCTCAGTCCTCTACAGGACCTGTCAGCTAGAGTTGACTCGACAGCAGTGGGCTTGGCTGGGTTTAGAGAAAACTTGGAGGATTGGGGTGGGTGCCGATGCTGATTCTCTGGGGATTTCCATGCCACAGACAAGCTTGCCGTTGGTGAGTAATGATCGCGTCCTTCTTTCCTAGCTGCCTGTCTCTTGTTTCTTTTTCTTATTTTGTTGCATTAGCAATGCTGAGTGGGAGAGGCAAGGGGTGGGGCTGACTTTTGCCTGATTCCAGTCCTAGGGGAGGCGTCTAATCTCCCACCTTTCATGCGACGCGCTGCGACTTTACTACGTGTTTCCGTTCGGTCTGGGAGCTTCCCTCCTGTACTTGGTTTCCTGAGAATTTTTAATCATGAATCACTGTTGGCTGAAGTCAGTGCCTCAGGCTAGGTTCTCTAGAAAAGTAAAACAAGCGATGCCTTCTATATTTATAAGTGGAGAGAATTTTATCTTAAGAAAATGGCTCACTGTTGTAAAGGCGCATAGATCCATGTTCCAGATCTGTCTGGAGGCTTGTCTTGTCACATGTAGCTGTGGGGGCTGATGAATCCTAGGTCAGCAGGTTAGAAGGCAGGTCGATGATGACACCGGGAACAGCAAGCAGCGTAGCAAGTTATTGGCTCAAGTTGAAGGAATCAGGTTAGCCAGCTGTATGCAGGATTCGGACTCGGCGAAAAGCAAGCAAGCTTTTCCTCAGTATCCACGTCTATTGGAAGCAGGCCACAGAGCCGAGAAATCTTTCTTTTAGCTGCTTGGTTCTGGGCTGTGATTGGAGTACAGTGTTTCATTCACTCTAATCTCCTTACAACTGGGTTGGCTGCCCACAGCACACCCCATTATGGAGGTGAGTACATTGTATCAAGCCATACAGTGGGGTATTAAGAGGTGATAATTGCCAGACAACTGAGGAGCCAGCCCATCCCGCCACATTGGCATAAAGCCTAAGTGTCACAGTCAGGGTTAGCCTGGTGATGTGGTGATCTGGTTGGTGTTAATATCAAATATTAAACCAAGGTTGCACAACTGGGGCGTGTCCCACTTCACCGTGGTGTATATTTCCTCTTACACAACCTTGGATTTGATTCTCTGATACTTGCAACTTTTTGCATCTGTGAAAAAGGGTTCTGTAGCATTGTTTTGGGTCTATTGTTTTGCTTTTCTCCCTTGTAGTAACTTTATAAAAAGAGACTCGTGGTGCCGTGGTTTAAGGGCTAGCCTGCCCGCCGACAGGTCGGTGGTTTGAGCTCACTAGCTGATCATCTGGAGAAAGCTGTGGCCGCCTGCTTCCGTGAAGCCTTAAGAAGCCCTGCCCTCAGAGTCCATGGGCCAGCAGTGAGGCTGGCTTTGGTTAGTGCCTTGATGTAACTGTGGTCTTATGATGATAACCAAAACTTCTTCAAATATCAAATGGAATTCCGACTCTGAGGACTCACGGTGACCTTACAAGACAGAGTAGTTGGGTGTCCAAGGCTGTGAATTATGGGAGCAGAAGGCTCCTCTCTCTCCCACAGAGCAGCTGGCGGATTCAAAGTGGGGCTAGCAGGTCAGCCCGTTGCACGACCACAGGCCCTGACTGAGGGCAATGTTGCAGTCAGAGAGCGCCCTGGCTGCTGCTCCCTGCAAGGAAGATCTGAAGGCTTGGTAGGATGTTTCCCTTGAATGGTCGAAAGATTTTCTTCACCAGTAGAGCCATCGGGCTTGGCGATTTCTATCTGTTGGGAGGTTATTGATCATCAATCCAATTTCTTTAATAGGTACAAGCCCAGTCAGGCCACTTATCGATTGTGATGTGAGCTTTCCTGATTTGTGTCTGTCAAGGAATTTGTCCATGTCATCTAGGTTGTCCAGTGTTTGGCTGGCCATAGCCCACCCCACTGCCCCTAAAGTCCATTTGGACTCACAGCGACCCTGTCAGACCCAGCAGCCCCCCTATGAGCAAACTTCCTCCCGCAGTTGTCTGGAGGGCCAGTCCATGGACCTCCTGGTTGGCAGCCCAGCCACACCCCACCATGCCACTGAGGCTCCTGGCTTCTTCAGTCCTTCAGTGTCCCCTGGGGCCTGACCCCATCCTCATTTATGATTCTCCTACTCTTTTTTCCTTCTTTTATTGGTTTACCTGACTAGCGATTTATCAATTTCATTGATTTTTTTCCCCAAAAAAAAAGCCGGACTCTGGTTTTGTCGATTTTCCCTATTGTCTTTTGGTTTTCTACATCATTGATTTTGTCCTCTAATGTGTATGATTTCTACTCCTCTGCCTACTTCAGGTTTAACTGGCTCTTTCACCTCTCCAATTTATAGAAGGCAAAAGCTCAGCTTATTAATGCATTAAGAGTATTAATTTTAATGCCACTCCCTTCCCAACCTATGTAAAGAGAGATGTAAAATCTCGTATATGTAAAACCCTCTTGAAACACCCAGCTCATTACTGCTTGTGAGACAAGCACTCGAGGGAGAGGGAGGACTCTCACTGTGCCTTTTCTGACACAGATGTGCTTGTTCTGAGAGAGCCCATGTGCATAGTCAGTACCCTGTGCCAGCACCTCTGTTCAGGCTGGACCTTTGAAGAAAGAGGACCCCTGCTTCATGTGATGGGTCGACACAGTCGCTCCCACAATGACGTTGTGAGGACGGTGCAGGACCAGGCAGTGGTCAGCCCCGTTGGACATGGGGTTCCTGGGAGTCAGCCCAGAGCCCCCGGGCCCCCAGCAACATCAAGGGCTGTGAAATAGCCCCAAACCAGCCAGGCTGCTTCTCTTCATCTAGTCCGAAGTGCTTTCAGATCTCTCTGGTGACTTCTGCTGTGACTCCTGGGTGAGTTAGAAATCCGTCTCCTCATTCCCAAACGCTTGGTGGAGTTTCCATCTATCTCTCTGTGGCTGCTTCCTGGACCACATCCACCGGACTCCGAGAATGCACGCCGGGTGACCTCTGCGCCTTTAAGTTTCAGGTTGGCTGACCTGAGTGAGGGCTGCCTTGGTGAACGTGCCAGGTGGGTTGGAGGAGGAGGTATGCCCTTCTGCTGTGCGAGGGAGAATTCCCTGAGAGTCCATTAGCTCTAGCTGGCTGATAGTGCTGCCTGGGTAATCTATATCCTCACTGATTTTCTGCCTGCTTGATCTATCAATTGCTGACAGAGGGGTGGAAGTCTCCCGCTGAAACTGAAATTGTATGTTTCTCCTCTCAATTCGCTTAGCTGTTGCCTCAGACAGCCAGCCCTCCTTGTCCACGAGTTTCACCAGCCCTGGGCTGGGATGGTGGATAAAAGACAGGATGCGAGGAGGTGATCAAAGCCATCCCTGCCAGCCCCAGGGGTCCATTTGCCCAGCCTTGGCAGTGCACTAGCTGTCAGACGTGGCCGGGATGAGGTGCAGGTTTCGGGAGGAAGTACGTAGTTAGCTCACAGATATTGCGCGATTTTACACGAGGGGCTTCAGTGTCTGTGAGCCTGGGTGTTTCAGGGGTTCCTGGAGCCAGTCTCCCATGGGTGCAGAGGGAACACGTGGAGGCCTGTTTTTAAGGTGCATACACATTTAGGATGGTTCTGTCTTCTTGGATAGCTGGTGCGTTGGTCATTATGAGCAGGGTATCTGGTGGCTCAGTGGCTAAGGTGCCTGGCTGACAGCTGCAAGGCAGGGAATTGGAGCCCTCCTGCTGCTCTGTGCAAGGAGGGCCTGGCGTGCCGCCCCGTCCTGATGATGATGATGATGACAACCGCCTTGGGAGCCCTCAGCAATGCTACAGGGCGGCCAAGAGCGGACACAGGCTGGACGGCGGGTTCGGACATGGTACTTTGGCCTTCCACAGCACTGCTCCCTGTCTTTGGCTGGGGGTTGCTGGTCCGAAAACTGCTCTCTAGGAGAGGACTTGGGGGTTGGGGTGGGGGGTGTGCAGCTTCCTTTTGGTGAGGCTCACCGCCATAAGTCTCTCTCTCTTCTTCCCCTTCCATCCTGCCTAAAGTTTCTCCACATGCGCCCGCAGAGGACGCCCTGGATCTGGACAGGGCTTTGGCATCTGTGCTGCGGGCATCTCCAACTCGTCAATGTTCATTTGGTGCATCTGCATGTAAAGCGGTCACAGGTAGCGTCGGGCCATTACCTGCCATGCTGGCAACTGCTTCCTACCCACTGCCTGTGCCCGGTGATGATAGCCAGCACCGTTATCCATGCCTGGAAGGCTTGTTCCCGCTTCCTCCCCCTGACCCGTGATAGCCAAGTACCCGCATCACCTACGTTTCTCAGGAGGGCGAGCGGCAACCCAGAGTCCCCATAGACCCCAACCGTGTGCGGTGCAAGATCCGAGCGCATGCCCTCTGACATACAGGAGGGCGGGTCGGAAAGCACCACCACAGAATGACGGGAACCTCTGTGGGACCAGGGTGTCAACGTGGGAACCCGTTGTTTATCATCTTAGCCTCCATCTAGGCCTGCGCATTCCCGAAGATGGCGTTTCCATCTCTCTAGCCCTTCCGCCCAGAACTGGGTCCCCCTAACTAAGACTCATCTGTCCCCATCCCTGCCGGGTCTCATGGTCCCAGTGGACTAGGAGGAACCCATGGCACTCAAGGACACTTGCCCGCACACTGGCCACCACCCTCGTGGCTGTCTAGTGGGTCCCCACTCAGTGACCCCAGGTGCAGCAGGACAGAACACTACCTTGCCTAGACACATGGTCTTGGCTGTGGGAGCCTGTGGTGGCAGCCACAGTATCAATCTGTCCGACCCATTGTGAGCCGTCCTCTGCTTCGCTCTCCCTTGCCTTTACCAAGCTCCATGTCCTTCTCCAGGGACTGACCTCCCTCGAGAGCACATTCAAAGGTTGTGACGTCAAATCTCACCTCCCTCACGACGAAGGAGCATTCTGGCCGTTCCTCTCCCAAGACAGATGGGTTCCTTCTGCTGGCAATGCACAGTGTAGGCACTCTTCTTTGCCAGAACCACAACCCAAAGGCATCGCTTGGTCTGCCTGCCCGGGCCTCCCTGCTGGTTTGAAAGCCAGTGGCATAGCTTCCAGCACCACAGCACCAAGCACAAGCCAACGTGGCGCAGCAGACAGGCACACGAGCGGTGGGGTCCTGTTCTTGCACTTGAAGGGGCAGTGACCTGTTGAGTATGTCTCTTCTCCTGTTGAGTAAGTCTCTTAACTCCCACCAGTGACCTCCTCATGAACGGGCCTGGTGGGAAGGAGCGGGGAGGTACTGATGGGACTCGCTTTCGAGCCATGGCAAACGGGGTTCTCTGCAATGCCATTCTGCTGCTTATACAATGGGCTCTCTGAGGAGCATGGGGAGGGGTCTTGCTGTCATCAAGGGGAGCACACCCTCTGGATCTGAGAGCCCTGCACAGTGATCCTGGATCCACAGACAACCGTAACGTCAGAGGAGCAGCAGCAGAACCAGGCGCCAGGCCATGGAACAAGGTCATGATATGTCCGACCCACGGAGCACGTCAAGTGGAGTGCTGTGTGCAGGAGACTGGCTTGTCTCTGGAAACTTAATTGGGGAAATTTGTCTTGTTGGCCAACGGAGTGGGGCTGAGGGGGACTGGAGTGGGGTCACCTCTGGGCCCTTCATTCAGGAATCTGGGTTTACCGACCCACATAGCTTAAGCTACGTACCTCCAGGTGGAGGCTGACAGCAGAATGAGAGGCTCCACTGGGCATTTACTAGCAGACCTAAGAGAACCTTGAAACATGTCCTGATAAACAACTCTCCTGAGAATTTCTCACCGGCCTTACCACAGGTTAGCTCCTTAATGAGCACTCTAATGGTGAACTTTGTGAGTTTTGTGTAGCCATTGCAATGGATATTAGATGCTTGAGAAATAAGATAGAGAGCATTAATTAAGACCTCACAACAGTGCACCCACAGAACCAGATGGGGCCCGGTAAGAGGCCCTAGCAAGGGGCCCCCATTGTTCCTGGGCACATTCCATATCCTCCCCCATTCATATCTATCCTCAAGGATCCATGAGCCCAGATTTCCCAGAATCCCTAGGAGAAGGCCACACCCACATGGAGACCTCATTAGCTGTGATCCCATTGACAGATGAGAATTCACCCCTTCACCCTTAATCTTCAAATTGACAGATGACTGTATAACCACCACAGTCTTCCTGGAGAGTGAGTGACACTGTGGGGCCAACCATGTGCTCAAACAAAGCCATGGCCGGTGCCAGACTGGCAGTCTTTCCTTCCGCTGCTCACTGGGTGTGTCTGAGTGGCATCGAGCTGAACCCAGCGGCATCTGCAGCAGCAACGTGCGCAATGAGATCCACAGCAGCAGCTGCAAAGGTTGGACGGGCGTCTTGGGGGCAGAGTGGGGGAGGGAGGCGTGACTGAGTGGTCGAAGCACAAACTGTTGAATTGGTGTGTGCTGCGCCTTGCTTGTTCTCAACAATGACAACAAAAACAGAGTGGGTTCAGGATGAAAAAGAGCCCAGGGGGCTGCTGCACAGACTGTCAGAAGATGAGGCGCCAAGGGGAGCTCTGCAACCCCTCTGCCCAGAAGCGCGGTGTCAGGATGGGGGCAAACCCAACGGGACCAGGCAGGACCTTCATTCTGAAAGAGGGCCGATAGAGACACAAGAGCAAGCCACCTCTCAATTCGAGCGAGGACGGTGACAAAGTGAAAGGGCATGCGTCCCCTAACTGCTGGTGAGGCGGCTTCTCTGATGGCCGAGGACAGCACCTGCCCCAGCACTTTCCTGTCTGACACAGCGGAGCAGAGCCAGGTGTCAACAGCCCCCGCCCTTCCCTGATCCGAAGGCGAGGGAAGTACACGGATTCAAAAAACCAAAGTGCCAAGAAAATTGCACCAGCATCAGGCCCCAGGATGGAGTGGGGGGAAAATTCAGAACAAGGTGTGCATTATCATAAAACAACACCACCAACAAAACAAACCACCAAGGCTTACTTAGAAACACCTCTCCACCCCCACCCCCAAGACTGCGATTCTCAGTCACTCATCAAGGGCTGGAGCTGAACTCCACCCTGTGGCTCAGTTCTCAGCCAAAGTGTCGAAGGATCAAACAGCAACCTGGTGGAGGGCCACAGCGTTCAGAACTAGCAACTGCAGCAGCCGGAAGGCAGTGCTGCCCGGGGAGCCCACTCTCAGGAGCAGAGGGAAGGACGCGGAGGAATGGGAAGATCCCTGGGGGAAGCATCCTCACAATTGCTGTCACAGCACCATGTCTGGGGAGAACAACTGTGTATGCATCATTGACTGGGAAACTGATTTGCTCTCAATCTTCACCCTATATGTTAAAAATTTTTTTTAAAGAGTTTTTTTTTTAAGTTCTACAGAGAGTCTATTTGGCATGAAGCTCGTAGTCCTGTAGGACAGTCTAGACTTCTTCCAGTGTGTTTGCAAAAGGCTCAGCAATTGATGGAGAGTGAAATTATTCCATGTACAAAGGAGGCCAATATTTTAAATAGAATATTAAAATACAACCCATTCTCCAAGAGTTCTGGACCCTCTGCCGTCCACTTTTGAATTCCCACGAGTACTCTGTCTCCCTGCCTTCGGCCCGGCTGCTCTGTTGTGCGCTCGATGGCTTCCTGCTCCTCGCTCCTCATCACTTACCAACCAGCCCTGCAGCTTCCGCAGGAGACATGACCTGTGCAGGACCTCCTTGGGCTCCCCGGTGTCCAGCCTCATTGAGATGGGCTTGGCTCTCCCTGGAGTGTTGGTGGCATCTCATGGGTCACGACAAAATGTGTCACCAAGGATCACCCCACTCATCTGTCAGTGTGTTGACCCATGGGGACATGTGTGTAGCTGGGATGCTGGGAAGGTAGGCCAGTGGTGTATCAAGTATCAGCAAGGTCTGTGGAGCTCCCAGACTAAGACAGACTAGAAAGAAGGGATAGCCTGTGTACTTGTGAGGGATGGACCACTGGAAACCTTATGAATCATGGTGGAGCATTTTCTCATATGGCCCTGGAAGAGGAGCCCCTCAGTTTGGAAACCGATAGTCATCCAGACCCAGAGCAGCTCTGCAGACCAGAGTCGACCTTCTCCTCACAGTCTCTGGGGCTTTAAATCCCAGGTTGGAGGCACTTAGAATACAACTCGGAGGGAGTTGCCTCCTCAGCGTAGGGTCTCCCATCAGCGTGGGATGACAGAAAACCATCAGCACCTTCATCTACCCCTGGAGCGTGAGTGCCTGGAGCAGGTCCTTGTGCTGAGCAGACGGTCAGCGAGAAAGAGGAAGACCCTCACTGAGTTGGATGGACACCGTGGCTGCCACAGGGATGACAGTGATCGTGAAGACAGTGCGTGTCCGTCTGTCCCACTGTGCACACGGCTCACGAAGAGGAAGAGCCAATTTGACGATACTTCACAACCACAGAATTGCCCCACTGAGGTGAGAGAAGCCATAGGCGTGGCGCTGAGGATTTCTGTCATGCAGGGGACCCCAGCCCTTCCGATCATCTTGTCTGCATGGGTTAGCTGGACAAGGAACAAGGAAGACCGAAGAGGATTTGAAGAAACACGGAGTGGGTATTGAACGGAACAAAGACCACCAGAAAGCAGAGTAAATCTGTGTGGCGAGAGACACAGCCAGAACGCTCCTGGGAGGTGGAGGTGAGAAGCCCTGGCCTCATGTCTCTTAGCCCCGTGATTGGGAGACTCCAATCCCCAGAGAAGGATGTCACCATGGATAAAGCAGAGGGCCAGCAGAAAGGAGGAAGGGCCTCGGGGAGGTGGGTCTACACCATGGGGCGGGGGTGGGGCAACAGTGGGCTCAAGCCTAGACGTGGCGAGGGTGGGCAGTGTTCTCCCTCATTGTTTCTGTCATTCATTGGGACGCAGTAGGCAGCACTGAACACAGCAAGTGCATCACCCAGCCAAGCGGTTGAGTGCATCCCTGATCGATGTGGGCCAGTGTTTGATTTTCTACTTAGAGCTTGTATCCTACAGAGCTCTATGGACAGACGATGTAGGCAGTGCACGAGGACCGGACGAGGCACCGAGCCTGGGGCTCTCCGCTCGGAGACAGATACTCCTCTGAACAACTCAAGCAGTGCTCCTCCCAGCTGACCCTCCTGCTGTCATCCTTGTCATCTTTCCTGGTACTCCCATCACTCGACCCTTAACTTGGTGTGCCTTCAAAAAAAATCCTCTGGTCCCGACCTTGATATCGGAATACTTTAGCTCATCAGTTGAAAATGGTAATTGCTCCCAAGTCTTAGAGCAGTGTTTCTCGACCTTCCAAATGCCTTGACCCTGTCATATAGTTCCTCATGTTGTGCTGACCTGTCGGATGAAGATAGGACTTTTCCACAATGACATCTCCTCCCCAATATTAAGCAAATATTAGTAACCATTTGCCAGCATCTGGTGGGACGTCAGATGCTTAGGTATTCTAGCTGCAGGGCCCATCCCCTGCTGTTATATCACAATAGATTGCCTCTCCCTGAAGCCTGGTGCCCAGTAGGCAGAATTCACACACTATTGTTAATGATCTCTGAGAAACCAGAAAGCTAGTCAGACCTATTTTGCTATATCCATGAGTCTGGGGTCTGCTCTTATCACAAAGAACCCCTGCACCTCCCTTTCCTATAACATGTACCTTTAGCACAACCCTTTCCTGTGATTAGGGGTCTTGCATGTCTCCAAAAGTTATATAAGGCTTGGTCAGAGGAAAGTAGCTCTCTCACTCTTGCCCCCTCTCTCTCCTGGCCACCTCTCCTCCCCCAACTCCTCTCCCTCTTCTCCCTATTCCCTTTCCCATGTCCTCTCCTCCCCCATCACTCCACGTGGACCACCAAGCGGGGCCGAGGTGGGCATGCTACCATGAAATGTGTCTGATGCCATTATTTATATCTCTCATGCTCTCTTTGACTTTACTGAGATAATTAATTATCACTGTGCAATTGTGCCTACCGGACCCCGGGTGTTCATGGTGGAGGCTGGCTCCTTTGACAGTAACCCCCCAACCATAAAATTATTTTCATTGCTGCTTCATCACTGTGATTTTGTGTCTGTTATGAATAAGGCGACCCCCGTGAAAGGGTCATTCAACACCCCTCTCCCCCCAAAGGGGGTCACGATCCACAGGTTGAGGACTGCTGCCTTAGAGAATGCCATTAAATAAATCCTTCTGAGTGGTTCTGTGAAATATCCACTGCTTTCTTGGAGTTGAATTTTGATGCATAGAAAAGTGGTTTTAATCAGAATCTACTCCAATATGCCACACACAATAAGATTGCAAAATCCATTTAGTATAATCTTCAAAGGGAGAAAAGGTGTTCTGTATACTTAAGTATAATTGCTCAGAATTTAACAGAGAAAAGCAGCAGGACGGATGTGACTTTCATCGGAAGGGAACCAAACCACTTCTCGAGTCACAAAATAACAACTTTCCTCAGGAGCAAGAGGTGCCTATGAATGCTTGTTTGTTTTTGAGACTCTCCGGGTACCTGAAACATAAGAGAATCATCTTTTTTTTTTTATCTCCATGTAGCTGAAACCTAAAAAAGTAAGCCTTTTTTTTTTTTTTTTTTTGCAAGTCCCCAGGTTGCTGGAACATAAGAAAAAAGACAACCCTTTTTTGGGGATGTTCCAAGAAACTGAAACCTAAGAAAATCACCTTTCCTGCCCCCATCCCACATCAAAACTTTTCTTTAGGAAGTTTTCTGATGGTGGCTGCACAGTGCACTGAGCTGGATCGCTTCCTACAAGGAGAGCGTTCCAGTTCCTCACCATAGTTGTTGATGTTGTTCTTGCTTGCAGGTGGATTTGGACTCACAGCCACCCCTCTGGGCAGCAGAGGGTTTCCTAGACTAAAATCTGTACAGGAGCCGGCATCTAGGTTTTCCTCCTGGAAAAATCTCCTGATTTCCCCCCACTTTACATTTAGAAGTGGAGTCATTTGCCATCACCCCAGGGGGCCTCCCTCCCTCTCTGTGTAAGTGCGTAGTCACCCCTGAAATGCAGCGAGGGCAGGCGATGACTGCTGGCAGTTCTTGGGTCAGGGGCTAGAAGGGCTCAGCTGGGTGGCTCATCTTGGTTCCTTCTTCACTCCTGACAGGGAGGGACCTAGTTCCAAGTTGGCTTCCAGTTTCGCTGTGTGACACCTTGATCTCTTGCATCCCTCATCACATGACCACCCGGCTCTCGCCCTCAGGGCTCAGTGGGATCAAGGAAGCACGCACCCTCAGCCGCCAGGCTGCAGTTCGTGTGGGCTCTTCTTACCCAGCCTCGGAAGCCCTGGAGCAGCACCTGAGGTGCCTGACATTGGCCAACAGTTCACTAAGGTATGAGCAGGCTTCAGGCCTAGAAGTCACTAAAGCCTGTCCCCTTTGACAAGAGAGAAAACCACCTCCATCCTCCAGTGGTCAGGGAAACAAAGAGTCTGCAGCCATTTTCAATCAGCTGTTGGTCGAAAGCAATATTGAAGACACCAGTGGCTGTTGACCGGACCCTGCTCACCAGGAGCGGACATGTCGCAGCACGACGGCGCGGCTGCATTTTCACGGGTAGATCAGTAGGCTTTTACCTAGCCACCTCTGTGTGGACACGAACCTCCCACCTTTTGGATAGCACCTGAGCATTTTATTTGGCTCCATTCTAACACGGCTTCCCCGCTGGGTTATCCTCAGGGTATAGAGCTGGCTTCCACAGGCCGCAAAGCCTTCTGACTAAGAAGGCGAGGAGGGTGTGGAGGCTGAGCTGGGGCAGTTCGGAGTCACAGTTGAGTGGAGCAGATTGGAGGAAGCTTTGTGGGAACATGAAAGATGTTCTGAGATATTTCTGCGTCAGCACTCAACTCACTGTGATTTCTTCATCAAACAAGGCTTCCCAGATCTGGAGGGCAGCGTTCTTTGCCCAGAGAAAGTCCCCTGTTGTTCCCTGCACTGTGTCCCCCCACAAGCAGGACTTGGTTCAGATGTCACCCTAGAATCACTCTCACAGAGACACTGTGCAGCACTTGCCGTGGTCTGGGATGGCCTTGTGTAGAGATGGTGTTTGATTTCGGTCATCGTCCACCCCACTCCCTCTAGGACGTGGGCTCCTGGAGGGCCAGGCGGGGCCTCCATCTTTCAGCTCAGTGTGTCCCCTGCTTTGATCCCTCCTGACCACATGCCAGCTGCATGGGGGAAGGCTGCCTGTCAGACACCAGGCACCATGCTTCCCTGTCAGGAGCAGACATGGCTCTTCCAGAAGGGCCAGCACACCTGGCTGGGCCGCCAGGTGTGACTGTGAAGACGCCTCAGCAGTGGAGGCATTTCCATCCCTCCCCACACAACTCTTTCCTTGCAGAGTGTCATGTCCTTGACTAGCTGCCAAGTGCCCTTGAAACAAGTGGAAGGCACACAGCCCATTGCCTCTGCCCTCATCTCAATGGGGCGGTTTTACAGTCCACAGAGCAGGGTGGTAGTCAAGGAGAGACTGCCTTCAAAGTCAATGACCTTCAGCCCTCATGTGCACGAGGGAATCCCGGTGTCTAGCCTAGGCTTCGGGGATGCTCAGAGGCCCTGTTCCTGTGGAGCAGATGCTGCCCCAGCCATGGTCACTGCCATGCCTCCGCTCAGTCCAGAGCTCTCACGGTGCCTACCACATGCCGCCACGTGGAGATGCCACTCCACCTGGGGTCAACACACACATCCCCAACACACACAGCCCAGCGAGGGCTGGGCTGGCACCACCCACCAGGCTACCTAGAAGGGTTTCTGCCCCAGAGTGCGAGCAGCCAACCCCTGGGACCAGTTCTTTGGGGTGTATGCGCTGTGCTCACAGGTTCCGTGCTGTCTCTGTGGCCGTCCGGTGCTGTCAGCTCTAAGCACAGCAGAAGGAAACCCTGCCTCAATGGGAGCCCCCCGGTTGTAGCCACGGTGCCCCTCCATTGCACCCAGCGTTTTGTAAACTCGGCGACACTGACCCTCCACTCTGCCAACCAGGGGGTCCTCTTCCAGGGACTGGTCTCTTGATCATGTGACCAGCGTACATGTGATTATAAGTAAGGAGCTCTCTGGCTGCACTTTTTCCAGGAAAGAGCTGTGTCCGTTCCTTTGGCAGCCCAAGGGGTGGTTGAGTCCATTCACTACCTCCTTGAATTCGGTGGCATCAATGTCTCTGGCCCTGCCTCTGCCTCTCCCGGCTTTTGAAAACACAGTGCTTCCCACAGACGTCGTAAAATCGACACCTTCTGCACGAAGGACTGGCCACTGCTTCTCCGGAATGTTCCAAGGAGGGCGGACGCTGTGCAGCTGTTAAGTGCTGGGTTTGCCATTTGAGGCTGCCTGTCTTTGAATGGAAGCTGGGCAGCCTCAGGCAATGAATCTGCCTGGACCTCATCCTCTCGGAGAAGGCATGGCGACGATGACTGCACTGCTCTCGTAGGAGTGGTTGGGCATTAAATGGATTCCAATTCAGCAGATAAAAAAGAAATCAACAGTGTTTCAAGCCCAGTAACTGCCCCCCATTGGCCCTGGGCATTCCTTGTCAACACCTGCCTGCCCACCCACACAGCAGCCATCAGCTCGGGCGGAGCGGCATTGGAAATGGCGGGGACTTGTCCCCGGGAAATGCTGTCTGGCTCAGGTGTGGTTGGTGTGTGCCCCCAGCCCGGACTGCAGCCAGGCTGTCCCTGGTGCGGCCAGGAAACAGGCTATGCAGCCAGGCTTCTTGAGCTCTCATACCTGCTGCTTAGCCACCGGCTTGTTCTGAGAGTCTAGCACAAATGGCTTACAAACCTGGGCTTTCCTAGACACTCACCTGTCAAAGTCCCGACTGAATGAAAGCAATACACATCTGTCCACTTGGTCCATCAAGATGCCAGTCCTCGGGGCCCTGGTGGGAGCTCGGGTTTCCCCCTTCCACCTTCTGCTGTCTACATCTCCTCCGTTCTTCCTTCTCCTTACCTTCTCTCTCCTTACCTTCTCACCTTCCTTCATTTTCTTACGTAGTAAGTACACAGGGAAAATCCTATGCAAAGGCAAGTTTAGCAAACATGGAGTGTTGTCCTTACAGATACATTCCCCCAGTTGCGTTCAGAGTCACAGCAACCCTGGCCACAGTGCTACCCAGTATGGGGCCATCCTCATAGTCCTCATCCCATCTCAGCCCCTGGGCCAGTTTACCTCCTCCAGAGTCCCTCCCTCCCTTCTTTCCTTCCTGTTTGCTTACAACTAAGACTGGGGACCAGTCCCTCCTGGGAACACATACAAAGTAAGGAATCATTGAGATCAACTCTACGTTGAGGATGTAGCTCTTCCTAAGCAGTAGTTCAAGTGCACCCCAGTCTGTGGGGTCCATCTTCATGTACTGGATCAGACAGCCCTCCACTCTCAGCCGGAAGGTTTTCACTGACCACTGGTGAATATATTGGTCACCAGGTCCTTCATCCTAGTCTTTCTTAGTCCAAAGCTCTCCTGAGACCGTTCTACCATGGGTGGCCCCATCGGTATTTGAAATACTGTTGGCATAGCTTCCATCATCCTAGTGGCATGTAGACCATCATAGAGAGACACAGAGACACACAGAGAGATTGATGCTGCCTGGGATCTCTGTCCCAGTGACTGCTTTTGGAACTGTCCTGTGATTACAACCTGAGACATGTGTCTACCACTAGAGAGACCATGGGATCCGTGTGAGCGGACTGGGTGACGTGAGGACTTGGATGTTGAGCTGCATTCCTGAAAGAAGCTAAGAAAAGGCTTCATCACCATTGATTGTGTTCCCGAGACTTTGTCACCTGAGGTCTCATGCATGGCGGGCTCCCCTCCCTCATCCCTCTCCCCTCCTCCATGAGTGTGCTCTCCTTTCATGAGCTATGCTCCCCAGATAGGAACCAGGTTAGGACCACCCTGTCCTCAATTCTCCCGCAGCAGCTGGTTTGTGGTCCTGGAGCAGATGGCAGAGCAGACGAGGGGCTTCTGCAGCAGATGGCTGCTCAGGCGTGAGATTGGCGCTCAGGGTCCCTTTGAGAAGCATGGACCAAGGAGGCCTCCAGGTGGGGGGTGGGGGGCGATGAACACAGGGGTTTCAGGAAGGAGATGAGAGGAGGAATAGTTATCTGGGCCCCCAGTTGTAGGGAGACTGGGGATCGTGCTGCCAGGAGGTAAGATGATGGAAAGCGACATGGCTGTCCAAGTCCTCCCACAATGAGGGAGGTCAAGAACGGGGTTCCAGGAGATGAGGTGAGGAAAAGCGAGAGGGAGACCCGAGTGTTCAGACAGGGGCCATGTCCATTTGCTTGTTTGTCCTGGAAAAGCTCTCCCCATTTCAGTAGCCCCGGTCCTCCCCCAGAATGCATGTACCCTCATTGGGCAGACACTTGGTTTTCACCCACAGGAGGGCTGTGGCTACCAGCTTCATCCAGCAAGCGTATCAGCGCCCTGTCTGGCACCTGGCCGGACTTCCTGTCTCCCTAACTATGACCATGCTGAACCTGCTCACACTAGTTCACACGTCCTCGTCAAAGATCTCTGACTGGGTGGCTGCGCGCTTTTACCCCAGGCTCTTTGGTTTGTTTCATGTTGGATGTGAGTGAGAAGCTTGAGAAGTGGATTCTTTATTAGCCCATCGCTTGGCTGTGCTGCGGGGCACCACCAAGCACAAGGCTGATGGTGGAAGCCCACTAGCTGCTTGGAGGACAACTGTTTCCATGAAGGTCTCCCGCCCCAGGGACCCGGTGCAGAGTCACTGTGAGTCCGACTCACCTCAGTGGCCGTGGGCTTGGGTTCGAACAGACATGTCCGTGTCTCCTTGTGTGAAGCGTGGATACATACAAGGGAACCCAAGGATCACGGAGTATTTCCATGGACTTTGTGAAGACCCATATAGGTTTCTCATCTCCTCACAGGCCCACGTCTTCGATCATCACGAGCAGGTCCATGCCCTAGCCCTGGGACAGGGTTCCACCCCTTGTTAGAACTGGGAGGCCGCTAAGTGGTGGCTCAGGGAGCAGCTCCCACGGTGGACACATGTGGCCAGTGTTGCACCCTCTACAGGGCGATCACCATCAAGAGCTGACAACACAAGCAGGGGCTGGGTGGGGTGCAGAGCCCCCCAGGAGTCCCGGGGCTCACATCTGCTGACTTCTATTTCTCTGTCCACCAGGCAGCCGCCCCTTGGCTGCATGTAAGGTCGTTGTAAGTTGAAATCGGAGAAGTGCAAGGATCATTAACGGCTCCCCCATTTCCATGAGTTTGGGGGAAGAAAATGGACAAAGTATATGAACAGGCGATTCACAGAATAGATCTGCATGGCCAATGAGCCCAAGAAGAGACGCTCAATTTCCCAAGGAAATGGCACGAGACCAATCCATGCACTTGGAAAATTAAAGCCAGACCGATCCACTATTTCACACCCACTGGGCTGAGGAAAATTAAACACAGGGCAACCCTCAAGTGTTGGCGAGGAGGAGAAGCCACGGACACATGTTCACGTTGGGAGGCGACGTCACCATGGCTGAGTAGAGGGATCGGAACCGACTGGAAGATGCCTGTGCCAGTGTCCCGGCCTGTCTCCAGTTCCTCATTCCACGGAGACTCCTGCAGGTGCCGAAGGAAGAGAGCCAGGGCTGCGGCCGGCAGACAGCCCAACTGTTCACCGACAGGGACTTGCCCTCACCAGTCACGAATTAGCGAGTCATCGTTGTATTCCAGAGCAGGGACAATGAGTCAGCAATGGCGGGATAATCATCATCACAAATATGGCCCAAAGATGGCCAGACATCGCCTTCCCGCACACTGCTCTTCACGCAGTAGGGGACCTGCAAAATCATTCAACAGAACTCTGCGCTGTATCAGAGGGTTTTCTAAAATCAAAGATGACAGTAACTGGAACCTCTGCTTTTAGAAATGATGGTTTATGGTGATAGGGGCGAGAGCTCACAGAACAAATTGGTTAGCCTTTCAATAACTTGTGCACTTTTGTCTCATGGCAAGGCAACCGCGCTCTTTCCCCTGCCTCTGGGAGTGTCCCATCTGCCTTATCCTCCCCCCCCCCCTTCCTGCTTCTGAGCTTCCTCTCTGCAGGCTGCTCCTCCCGTCTCAGAGGGCCACTTGCTCTATGGAGAGCGGACCTCACTGGAGCGATTGATCTCCTATAGGCTGGTGGTGGTCATGTGCTTGAGAGGTGAGCCTCAGCGCTGAGTTCATTCCAGGGCTCAAGGGTACCCCAGTTCCTGTCAGACCAGCGAGTCTGGCCTTTCTCTGATTGGGAACTTGTCTCCACATTTGGCTTCTGCTCTATGCAGGACCTCCTGCGGCGACCCCTTTCAGAGAGCTTGTCAGTAACCACAGGGCACCATCTGGTTCTTCTGGTCTCTGCGTCCAGGAAGCTGGAATCCATGTGCTCCATTAGCCCTTTGGGCTTTCTCCCCCCCCAACCCCCCACCTGAGTGTTTCATTTTCTTCTCTCTCCTTTGTCCCGGATGGCGAGAGACCAGGCTGTGCTTCTCAGATGGTTCCCCGTGAGCTTTGAAGGCCCCAGTCCCAGTCCATATTCACCAAAGTAGGAAGTGGAGCCACGTCTTTGTGGACCCTGGAGCCAATACTTGTTGAGAATGAGGAATCTCTAGATCAGCGATTCTCAATCTGTAGGTTGCGACCCCTTTGGGGGCTGAACGACCCTTTACCATGTCACCCAATTCATAACAGTCACAAGATGACAGTGATGAAGTGGCAATGAAAATAATTTTATGATGAAGGGGGTGGTGGTTCACCATCACATGAGGAACTGTATTAGAAAAGGTTGAGAACCACTGCTGTAGATTCAAATAAAACGGTTAAATATCATAATACTTATTTGAGGACTGGTAGATTAGAGAATGATTGGTAGAGTTGAGAATGATGACAAGTTCCCAATCAAATGTTCCAGAAGACTCTATCCTGAATTATGCCTCACTGTTCTGCTTTCTGCATGTATGATTTCCTGGTGGCATTCATCCTGGGCATTCCAATGGTTGGGAATCCAGTTTCAAATTGTTCTCTGTCATCCTCCCTTGTTAGGGCTCATGGCTTGCCCACCTCCAGCATCAGCATTGGGGAAAACCTGGCTCATTGGAAACCTATTTTGTGGCTATGAAACGGGACACCTGTGTGTTGCTCTTGACCTCGAACTCTCTGGGTGGCTTTGGGCACATTTCCTATTTCCTCTGAGTGCTGTCGTTTTTATCTGAGGACATGGTAAAAACACCCACCCTGAGAATTCCGCGAGAGCCCCTGCATGAAGGATTATGCCCCAGGGCTGGGGGTTCATCCATTAGGCTCTGTGCAGCTGTGACCCATTCATACCCAGGTTTCAGCTTGCCGATTCTATGTCCCAACACACAAAGGCCACACCTTGCCTCAGCATTGATTCACCAGGCACGTGCATTTGTTGACAAAAGTAAAGTCATACAGCAGTCAGCTTTCTTCATAAACCATATGTACTCACTTCAGTCAGGAGGCCAAGTGTTGTGTTGCCTTGGGGGGAAGTTGCTGCACAGACCTCTTAGAGTACTCCAAATCTGGGAGGTGACTTTGAAGACTGAGGTATGCCTGACCCAAGACATGGTATTTGCAGTCACCTCATGTACATGTGGAAAGTGGGTCCTTGAATCTGAAGACCAAAGAAGAGTTGATATGTCTGAACGGGGGTGCTGGCAAAGACTATCAGAAGTACCATGGACTGCCAAAAGGATAAATCAATCTGTCTTGTAAGAAGTGTAGGCAGAGTACACATTTTGGATATGTTGTCAGGAGAGACCAGTCCCTGAAGAAGAACACCGTGTGTGCTAGACAGCGTTCTTTAGAGAAGCAAAGCCATATAGATATAGATATGTAAGCATAAAGGAATATAACAAACAGCTAATTAGTCCACACAGCAGTTTGCAGGACTCAATGCACCTCATTTCTGTGGAATAGCCAATATACTGGAAGTCCTTCAACTCACAAGGGCTGCTGGGTCCAAGGTCAAGGAAGCAGACAGCTGAGTCTTCCCTGGAGCAATGCAGGCAGTCCAACCACGGGCAGCAAACAGCAGGGCGGGTCACCAGCAGTCAGGGGCTCAGGGGCTTATTGAAGCAAGCTGGGTGGAATATCGAATGTAAGCAGTGCAAGACAGCATGACCTGCCAGCCTCAAGCTCAAGCAATGTACCGTGTATACTCGATTATGAGCTGACCTGAATATCAAATGAGGCTCCTGATTTTACCACAAAGCTGCCTTAAAAAATGTGCTAAAAACCTTGGTTTTTACATGAGTATATACAGTATCCACCAGTAGCACGGGGAAGCAGGTCTTAAAGGAACCTTAAAGCTCTAGCAACATGATCCATGGGTTGGCTGCCCCACAGGTAGTATAGCTCACAAGTGGAGGCAGAGAACCACCTAAAACAGCCTCGCACTGGTCTGATCGCCAGAGTCAGAGCAAGAGGGGCGGGCCATTTATCTCTTTGCCCTCCAAGCAAGCTGCGGCCCTGTGAATCCCGCATGTCCTCATTGGTCAGGTTGGCACAACATGACCTATCACACTGTGCCTGGTAAAGAGAAGGGGGACGACCCTCAGTGAGACGGATTGACACAGTAGCTGCAACAGTGATTTCAAAGATTCCTGAATGTCCCAAAGCAACTCTTACGTACATAACCTAATGTGGCTCGGTCCTGCCCGGGTCCCCCAAGATTCTTTCCAGCATCTACACAGGATGAGTTTCGGGGCGAACAAATGCCTCTGTGGTCATAGTTGTTCAAAGGTGCTGCTGAGGTCAGTCCTTCCTGTTATTTCTTCTCTCTCTCTGTCTCATGATGTCCGTGTGGTCACCTCGGCCGGCGTCCTCTCTCTCTGTCATGCCCCTCCACTGCCTCATGGCTGGATCTTTCTCGCGGTGTCAGGCGGGATGGAGCTGTAATGGCGTTGCCCTGGACACGCTTGGCTTGTAGTTGGAGCATTTCCGAGGGCTGACATAGCTCACTGAGCTACCAGATGAGCTGCAATGAGACGTTCTCACTGAGGAACCCTGGGAGTAGAATAATGGGCTGTTGGATGTGCCTCCGCAGTCTTCCAACTGTGAGAGAAAAAGGCCAGACAAGACGGGCACAGCTGTGGCCTGGAATGCCCGGCACCCTGCCTTCCCTGGCCCAGATGCTAGGGTGGTTGGTGGCTCCTCTAGTGGGCATGAATGGCGCCACGTCACCTGAGTTGTGGCAAAGCCAAGTGTGAGTGGCCCCCGGGGGGGCATCAGAATCCGCCTCACGTTTACACAAGTCACAGAGGCATGAGGGCTTTGCTTCAAACCAGGAGACGCTCACTCATGCTGGTCGTTCTGATACCCACTCTGAGTCAAAAGCACAGCTACAGACATCGTGGAAACGTTGAGTGAGTGAACGTGTCCAGCACGAGGTCACTGTTTCTCAGCATACCCTGTGTCTAGACTTCCAGCCAATCTGGGGGCAGGAGAAGGGCGGTGGCAGAGGAAGACCCTTCGGCTCCAGGCGGGAGAGTGGATACCGTGGATGTGACAGTGGGCTCAGGACTGGTGGCCACGGTGAGGACGGTGCAAGACTGGGCAGTGTTTCCTCACATTATTGTATGAGGGGCAGTGGGTGGTCAGAGAGGCACGCAGTCTGCGACACGTCCTTCCCGGCTGTCATATGGGCCCTGTTTCCCACCGGCTTCTTCCCCAGGCTCCACTTAGCCGAACGCGTCTTCACACCCATTCCCGTGGGGCCGCCCTGTGGACACCTTCCATGCTAATTACCTTTTAGCGACTTAATTGCTGCCACTGCTTATCACACCTGGCTGACGCGGGCACCTCCTGCTCACAAGCCTGGCACCTTTGAGGGCAAGACCCCCGTCGCAGCGGGGAGAGTTCTGCAGAAGCCGACGGATGGGGGGAGGGCGGGAGGACTCCGTGTCCTGCAGTCAGTCCCTGGGGACTGCGGGGAGGTGGGGCCTGTGGTAGACGTCGTCGGGCAGAGTGAGTGGGCACAGCTCTGAAATGATGTTGAGACGTGTGATTATAGCTTCCGCTGCTCTTCCTTCCTGAAGAAAAGCATCTACGTCACTGGACCCTCCTTGTCGCCGATACTCTCCGGGTGGGGGGAGAGGGCGGGGAACAGAGGCAGCTCTACAGGCCCCTGGGCAGCAAGGGTAGGCTTGTCCATGTCAAGGGACCCTGGTGGTTCGGGGGTGAAAGCACTTGGAGGGGAACCAGACGTGTGTGGCTCTACCCCAGCTGCCCCTCTGGGAGACAGATGCGGCTGTCTCCGCTCGTGGCGGTGGACCTGCTTGGCAGCCACAGGGCTCAGGGCAATGGGTCTGGGATTCACCTTCAACCCTTGGCCACTGAGTCACCCCCTCCCCAGGGCCTAGGTCCGCAGAGCTCCTTGGGACTGATTGTCTTAGAAGGGGGGATGGCCAGGCCTTTCTTCTGTAGTGCCTCTGGGGTGGGGGCCGGGAGCATGAACACAAACATGGCGTGAGGGCCGGGGGCATGAACACAAACATGGTGTGAGAACCGTGGCCTGGATGCAGGCTCCGAGTGGCCCAGTAAGACAGGGCAGAGCTGCCCCATGGGGTTTCTTCCCAGCGCACAGTAATGTCTGCCCGGGCTGGCTGGTGGGGGAGGTCAGTAGCCACTCGGTTGAACCAGAGCACCCCTGGGAAGTGACCCTCCCATTCAGAAGCATCCTGTGCCCCAGGTAACATAGAGGATGGGGGGGGGTGGCACTCACAGACCTTCACTCTGATACTCAGCAAAAGTGGGGGGTGAGGTGGAGCCCACCCACGGGACGTGGAAGCCACGCTTTGGCAGCCCCCTTCGTAGCACCCAGTGGGGCCTGGTTCCCCTCAGACACATGCCTCAGAGTCAGCTCTCTGACCCCTGTGACCTGCCACCCCATGAGTCCCACGGCTCAAGGGAGCAGGGTGTGAAGGTGTGTGCTGGGCGTGTGTGGCGGGATCTGCACTCTGTCTGTGTCCTCGTCCTCAGACTTTTCCCAGCTACTCCCCATCAGCAGCACCTCGGGGATGAGATGCACAGGCTGCTCCTGGATCTGCCTCCTTGATGCTCCATCCCTGCGGGGCTGCAGCCCCAAACCAAAAACCCAGTGGACAGGACCCAGGCGGTTCCAATCAGACTCTGCACCCGAGTCTTCAGGCACCAGGAATCCATCCACTAAGCTCTCTCTCTCTCTCTCTCTCTCTCTAAACACACTCACCTTGCACCTGTACAAACTGCCAGCCACCTGCCACCAGGGAGTAACCGATTGCAGGGACTGGGCAAGTAGACCCCGGGGTTCCTGTCCTGGTGGGAGGAAGCTCTCAGGCCTGAGTCATGGAGAGGGGCTGGGAGCTTGGTGGTGACCTGAGTCAGGCGATGCACTAGGTCAGCCCAAGGCTGGTGGCTCAAACCCAACAGCCACTCCACAGAAGAGAAATGAAGATGTCAGCCCCCATAGGGACATGCAGCCTGGGAAACCCCGGGAGTCCCTCTACTCTGGTTGTGGGGTCACCGTATGTTGACTTTGGGTGTAAGGGGCACTGCCAGACTCGGTGAAACCCATGCACTGAAGACATGCCCCTGGAGTCACTTGTCCTTCCTGCCCTTCCCTGTTGAGTCTCCTCCATCTCTGGGAGGTGATGCCCCTTGTCATGTCCTCTCATGTTCCTTTGTGCCATTTGAGCCCTGGGCACTGAGACACCCCCCATCTGTACCTGCGTGGGCCCGTGCGTGGCTGTCATGCTCAAAGTGATGCGTCTATGCTTCTAAGACCAGGAGGGCTGCCATGGTGGGCAGGTTCCTGCAGAGCATCCAGACCAAGACAGACAAGGAAGAAAGGCCTGGTGGTTGACTGGGCAGTGAAAATGCCCCAGGTCTCAGCACACCATTGTCCAGAATCCTGCCAGGAAGAGGCCTCTGGGTAGCTTCAGAGTGCAGGGTCTGCCTGGCCTCAGTGCGAGCTGCCTTTGAGGCAACAGATGGCTGAGGGGAGTCTCTGAGGTGTGTTCTTACTGGATTGTGAAGGGTGGACCAGGCTGTCCCATGAGATCTGGCATGGAGAGGTGCCCGTGTTCGTAATTAAACGCACATTAAGCATGCAAATTTTGGAGAGGGAGATTCTGTGCGCAAGGTTTCGGGATGGTTATGAAGTTTGATTAGAAACCCACATGCCGTGCTCTGAGAAGCCCAGAAGGTAAATTTTCTCATATACAAACTTGGCCGCAGCTCCCCAAAGAAGCATAGCGTGGGGTTCTTTGCATAAGTAAACTGCACAACGGAGATTAACGGCTTAAATTATTTATTTTTGTAATCTCCTAGGTGTTAATGAAACGGTAGCACAGGTTTTAGAAGAGGCAAGACCTGGTTTTTAGCTTTCATGTTCAAGCCCAGGGAATGCCAAGAAGGCAAAATGATGCAGCTTTTCTGCAAAAGAAGAAAAAGTAAACATATATATACATATATATAATCTTCTTTACATTCATACATAGAGCAAATATTGGAGGTCTGACCTGACACGCTTGCTTTCTCCTGCCTCTGACATTTTAATTTGGGCCCAAAATGATTGATCACATGAATAATTTAGAACAGTGCCAACAAGAGATTAAAAAAAAGAGCCTCAGGTTTATTGCCAGGGTTCCACTAGAATTAAATGAAGGCTCCATAGATGACGAAGCATAGAACTTTTAAAATACAAAGCCATGCTGGGCAGTTCCTGAGAGCCTCGTAGGGGCCAGGCAGAGTTCCCTGCAGGTGTGGTGAGTGAGAGCTCTCGCTGGCCAGCTGGAAGCTCATGGGATCCCAGGCTCCTCCACGGTGCTCCGGCAGAAAGGCCAGGCAGCCTCGGGACTCTCTAAGGAGGAGAGTTTTTCCAGGACATGCGTGGAGTTGACGTGAGGCAGAATCGATTGCCGGCAGCTGGCCTTGGGGTTCTCTTAGGCACTGGGTCTGAATGAGCAGAGGGTAGTGCTCTGGAGACTTGAGTTTTTAAGAGGCAAAGCCAGTGGTAGATATGTGTGCTGTGTGTGTGTGTGTGTGTGAGACATCCATCAGATACACTTTGGACATACTGTCAGGAGACCAGTAGCTGGAGAAGCACATGGTGGTTGGTGAGGTGGAGGGGCGGCAGCAAGAGAAAAGCCCTCAGGGAGAGGAAGGAGGACACAGTGGTCACATCAGTGGGCTCAGGCAGAGGTTGTGCTGTGTGGACGGTGCAGGACCGTGCAGGATTGTTCTGTTGTGCAGAGTTCTGCTCCGTTGTGCAGAGTTCTATTGTGAGAGTTCTGTTGTGCAGAGTTCTGTTGTGCAGAGCATCGTTCTGTTGTGCAGAGTTCTGTTCTGTGGATCGAGTTGACGACATGAGACTACATCAGGTCACAGGGAGGCTCCAGTGGCCATCCTGAGACTCCTTGCCCAGCCAAGTTGACACGCTAGCAGTGAGTGACAATTGATGAACTGGGATGATGGGGGATGGAGGGTGCTTGGAGTAGGGACAGAGGAGCCATGCTCTCTCCCAAACACCCTTACCTAACTCTCTTCCCTCTGCGTCTCCTGCTTCACTCCAGCCCCCGTCAGCCTCAGTCCTATGCGAGACCCACGGGAGGGACCCATGGCACAGCCCTGCCGTCAGTGCTCCGCGGGTGCCTGGGCTGTAGATCTCTCTGGAAGCAGACTGCCTCACCTTTCTCCTGAGGAGTGGGTTGTGGTTTCACCTGCATCACTTCACCCATAGCACCGCCAGGGCGGCTGTGCTGTGCCCACCCCATCGACTGCTATTGGGCGGACCCAAGTTCACGGCGACATCGCGGGTCCTGACAAAACTTCCCCATCGGGTCTCCAAGGCTGTAGACCTTTCTCCCACAGAGTGACTGGCGGGGCTGATGCCCCCAACATCCGGTCGCAGCCTAGCACCATCCTGGCTCCCTGTCTGAAGCCATAGTCTGCACTGAGCTCAGTTGCTTTCTTCCTCTGCCGCCTAACCGTCCTACTGGAGAAGGTTGCGTTCCCTCTCTCTGCTTCTCCAATATTTCTCTATTAGCTTAGGTTGGAGCCCCGGTCCCAGAAGTGATTGGCTTAACTGCCTTTGGCTGAGCACGTCTAAGTCCGGACCCGTGAATCCCGTGAGCCTGTCCCAGCTTAGTTCCTGCACCTGCAGGTTTCCAGCAGGAAGAGAGGGGAAGGGGGCCGCCACCCCCCCCCCCGCCCCCCGCACGAGGCCGGGAGGGACTGTCAGGAGAGGGAGATGGATGCAGCCTGTGATGGCTCTAGACAGCGCGTGGGAGGCGTGTTTGTGAGGCCTCTGCCGCCATCCATCAAATGTCCACTCCTTGCACTCCAATTGCCGGAGAGCTGATAAAGCCAGTCTGGTTGGCTCAGGGCCTCCATCCTGGTCCCCAAACTCCAACGGGCACAAATGTGATGGAGGGAGACCCCAACCCAGCAGCAGCATTGCCCAGGGGACTGCCCTGCCTCTTTCTCCCATTCTAGCTCCTATGTGTTCCCCAAATGCATGGCGGCCGGGCCCATTCAAACTCACAGTGGCCCAGCAGGGGCGGGGCAAGGAGGGCACTCTCCAACGGAGCCCATTGCTGGCCTTTCCCTCCGGAGGGAGCCCTGGCCACCAGTGACTGCATTCCCGGGAGTTAGGCCTGTGGACTAGAGAAGCAAACCCAGCAACACCCTCATATATGTATAAAACAGCTTTCTATCAAGAAGTTTTACATACCTGGAGAACACCCCAGCCAAGTCCAGAGTCTGATACTGGTCCATCAGTCCCTCTTCAGACTTCCGCAGCCACATGCAAGGATGCAGCATGCAGGAGACCACAGGCTGGTGGGGCAAGGTTGTGTGGATTCAGCGGCACAGTTCATCACGAGCCTCTGGCTGGCCTCAGAGTTGTTCGCTGGCAGGGAGGTGACGGCAGAGAGAGGGAGAAGACCCTCTCCATGAGAAGGCCCACAGGAGGCACCATCGAGCCGTGAACCTGGCAGACAAGCTGGACTCCACCCTCTCTTCTCACAGGGCCCCTGTGGGCACAGCAATAACCAGCTCTCACACCCCGTGCCACCAGTCCTCCTGCAGGTTAGTGCCCTCCCATGGCTGCCCAGCCATTCCTACTGATGGTGGTGGCCCTGCAGGACAGTGGGACTGCCCCACAGGATCTCCATCACTGCAGAAGTCGAATGCCCTGTCCTCCATCAAAGAACCTGGCTTCTTTGGACCCTGATGTTTCAGTTAGCAACCGAGCACTTAACCACTGCTCCCCGGGGACTGCTTCTTAATAGTTAGAAACACCAACCCTGTCGAGCCGAGTAGGGAAAGGCTGGGAAAGCTTCTTTGCAGAAGCTGCTGCTGCTCTCTCTTCTGGGGGTGGGAGTGGAGGTTATCCACTGAACTTGTAACCACGGCACCATGGCAAATCGAGTCACACCAAATCCACTGCTATGGGTGGATCCTGACTCCCAGTCACCCTAGGACAGAGGAGAACTGCCCCTGGGGGCTTCTGAGGATGGGCATCCTTAATGGGTGGAGATGGCCTCATCATCCTCCCTGCCGACCTTGAAGCCGAGCACTTCCTCATCGCTCTTCCAAGGTTCCTCCTCAAGGAAAACGCCCTCGCTAACCCACTGTCTCCGAGTCCCTTCCGACCTCTGTGACCCTGTAGGACAGGAGAACGGCTCCCCAGGTTGTAACTCTTTACAGGACAGACAGGTAGGGGTGCAGGAGCAGGCCCAGTCACCCTGCTTCTCTGAGCACCCTGTGTGTTTCCTTCATGGTGTTTATTACCCTTGAGTGCAAACTGCAGTTTGCCTCCTGTCCACTGCATGTTTTCCCAGCTCCAAGCTGACCCCATGGGGGTCAGTGACAGTCCTGACCACCTCGTGTCCCTGGTGACCCTGACACAGGGACCACCGACCATGGATGCACAAGCTCTCCCTGCCCACCAGTCCTTCTTGCCTCCTGGAAATGTCACTCCTTTTCATTCCACTGTCTCTGCCTTTTTAAGACTTAGCTAGTTTTCTCTTTAGGAAAAGGAAGGAAGGCATACGACTATGAAACGACTATGAAAGTCGTCACCCCAAAACCACTTGGAGATGAGATTCCAGAGCCTCCCATCTCCCCCCATGCCCCCTAATCTCCTAAGTGAGTGTCTGTGTGGTGGAAGGGGGCACTGCGGCTTCACTGCATTCCCGTGAATCCCTCGAGCCTTTCCTGCTGGGTTTTCATCCACAGTGTGAACAGCAACCTGGAGCCCTGGCTGCAGAGGGGTTCTGTGCTGGGCCGCCAACCTCCAGGTGAGCAGTTTGGAACCATCCGCTGCTGTGTAAGACGAAGACGAGACTGTCTACTCCTGTGTGCTGCCCTGTGCCATGGGGTCTCCGTGAGTTGGCATCCACTTGATGGCAGTGGATTTGGGTTTTGTTTGGACAGGAATTGCTGCTTTGTCTTACAAGACATCTAGTGACATGTCCGCCCCCTTTCATCAGAAACACCATGTGTGGCCTGCTTGCCCAGAGGGAGGTCGAGGTAGAGACAGAGACAGGAATGGAGAGGGAGAGAGCCAGAGCATTCCGGGGCAAGTCTTCATAAACACCATGGCAGCTTGGAGTCCCCAACCTGGAGTTGGGCTCCGCTGTTGAAAGTTAACAAGAACAGTGGATGGCCAACAATTCTGAGTACTTTTCAGGGGACAAGCTCTGGGGCACTGGCCCCAAGTGTGCGACCTCTAAGGCCGGGCCACTCCACGGGAAATGAGGTGTCCCTGAAAACCAGTAGCCTCCCAGCGTTCGCCCGAAGGAGAAAATGATGGCAGAGACCGCACCGGAGTCAGAGGAAGTTGGGTTAGGAGTGTCATTACCACCGCCACGGCTGAGACCTTTAAGCGTCCCGTCAGCCGCCCTCCGCAGACAGGCGTTTGTAACGGGGACATTAAGAGCGTGTCTTAGCAAATTGTATCACCATGATACCTTTTCTCTCAAAAGTTAATTGAGTTTAAATGAAGGCAATTTGGCTGAAGTTTAAAAATCCGGTGGGCGGGGGTGGGGAGGGACGGGATGGAGAACCCAAGACATGAGAGTCTGAGGGACGGCCAAGCTTGGGAAGGGAAGCTGTAGGGTGGGGAAACCAGCCTAGGCTCCCCGCTGTCCATGGTGAGAGGTCCTGCCTGGCAGGGCTATTTTCTCACAGGGGACCTGGGACCCAGGTGGGCTGTAGTGCCACTGGGGAGACATACCTCTCTCAGGGACCCGGATCACAGAACCCCATGGGTGCTATCACTGCAGAGGGTGTGTGTGTGTCCAGCATGATGTAACAGGCCTGTGTGGGAGAGAGAGTGCCTGTGGGCAAATTCCCTACATTCAGAGGTTAAGGAGTCTGGGAGGCCAGGACTCTGTATCTGTGGGGTTCTTGAAGCTGGTCCTCAGAAGGGGACCACCAGGACATTCCTCCTGCTCTTCTTGGTTGGAAAGTTCTGCTGAAGCCCATCCAAGGCGGGTGGCCCTGCGGTCACTCACATCCCAGTGGTTTGGCTTTCTGCACCACACAGGCAGCCTCCTGGTCAGGGAGCAATGACAGGCATAGCAGGTGTCACTGGCCCGGCCATGCCCACTCTCCTCCTGGGTGGTGGCTGCAAGGAGTAGAGGGCACTCGGGGCAGCCTACGCCCCCTTGCCACTGCCCGACTCTGAGACCTGTCAGGCCTCCCTGGTTTGAGTTTGGCCCTGGGGCTTTGGACCCCAGCGTGGAGTGGAAACCAGCAGCCGGAGATGAATGGTTATTGCCGGCCCTGCTTTCAGGTGAACCCTCAGGTCTCCCTGGGGGACAATTGGGGCCGGCCCCGGGGCCAGTCAGTTATCAGAATGACCTGAGTCGTCCAACCGACTAATGCACTCTCATCAGTGCTCTCCCTAATCGCCCTGTAAATCCCTGCGATTATGGGCTGTTTACTCCCTGACACATCCTAAGAGCACATTTGTATCTCATCGATGGGAGAGCCTGCAGGCCGCTGTTGGGGTTTTCTGTTAGCGTTGTTCATTTGCTCGCTTGGGTGGGGAGGAGCAGAGCCCACATCTTCATGACTCTGACCTTCCAAACCAGAGGTTCCCAACCTGTGGGTCTCTACCTCTTTGGTGGTCGAGTGACCCTTTCACAGGGGTTCCCAATTCTAGTAGGAGAAGAATTACAGTTATGAAGTAGCAATGAAAATAGTTTTATGTTGGGGGGGCAGGGCTGTCGCCACAACACGTTGAGCCGTATGAAAGGGTCATTAGGAAGGTTGAGAACCCCTGTGATGCTGGCCATGGGGTCCTGCGGCTGGCCCCTCCCATCGACCCGGGTGTTGGCTTCTCATCCTGCAGGAGACGGCCAGGAAGAGGGACTCTGGTGTTCAGGGTTGTTATAGTGTGGTGTTGAGCTGAGCGTAAGGAAGAAAGAAAGTCAAGCGCCCCACTGGGGACAGTGCGGAATCTTGTTGCTGCAGCAGCAGCATCTGGGTAGCAGGACTGGGTTTCCAGATGTGGGAGATGGTGGAGGGTGCTAAGATAAGACACTCCTCCTCTGTATCTGGAGGTTGCAGGAAAGGCGAGGGCCTTTCTCCACCAGCTGGAGCAGGAACGTGCCTGCTATGGGCCGCAGAGTGGATTACCCAGTGGGCTGCTGACCTCAAGGTCAGTGGTTCAAAACCAGCAGTCACTCCTCAGGATAAAGAGGAAGATTTCTACTCCCCTGAAGAGTTAAGGTTTTGGAAATCCACATGGGCGCGTCTACTCTGCCCCGTAGAGTCACTGTGGGTTGAACTTGACCTGATGGCAGTCTGTTCCTTGAGTTTGCTTTCCTCCTTGTCCAGGGCAGACTGAGAAGAGCGTTCCTTGAGCTCATACACAGAATCTGACTCATCGTGGTGTTCTTAGGGCCAAATCGTCTGTCCGGCCCAATACAGCGGTGCAATCAGTAGAGAGTTCATGCAGGGCTGTGGTTCCACTGAGCGTGTGGCCCGTGGGGTGGTGTCCTTCGTTCCCACGTGAGCCCCTGACTCCCGGGGACCTCATGCACAGTGGGTCAGACCGGTGCAAGCCATGGAGTTTTCCTAGGCTGGTTTTCAGGAGCAGTTCACCAGAACGGCCTTCCTAGTCGATCTCAGTCTGAAAGCTCCACTGAAGTCCTTCTGCCCAGCATCTGAGCCTCCCAGACAGGTGGGCGAGAGATGCATGTGAGACGCATTGGCCAGGATTGAAAACCACGTCTCCTCCCTAAAGGAACTGCCAATGACCTACCTCTGGTGTGCACACTGTTTCCAACTCAGAGTGTGTGGGTAATCCTGGCAGGAACTGTGAGAAAGGCAGGGTGCTGCTGCATCTCCGGGGCGGTCTTGAAGCTGCTAGGTATCCGTACCCTTAGGTAGCTGGAACCCACGTTTCCAAGTCTCCTGGAATATTCCTGCCTTGATCAGGTGGAAGCTGCTGGGTATCCTGTGTTTCCATGACTCCTGGAAAAAACTCCAGTCTCGAGATAAGTAAGACCCCAGGCCAGCTCACCTGATAACCTTCTGCTTTAAACCTCTGAGACACAGCCTGTTGGAATACTTCTAGCTTCCCCATAGTGACAGCTACGCTCCTGTAATACTATTGGATGATAACGTCTACAATGCACTTAGATGGTTGGTCCTATAATGTGATTGGATGAAATAGTCTTGTAAGAAAATTGGACGGCTGACTCAGCCAGCTATACCTCATTTACGTAGCCCACAATATGGGCCAATCGTTTTTCATGTTGCAAACCCATGACCTTATAAGAATATGTTTGGAAACCAGGAAGTATGTGAAAGAAATTATCTGATTGGTCAATGAAACCTATATAAGCCTTGCAAAAGCTGTAATAAAGTTATATCTGCGCCGTTGAGCCTTTCTCTGGAGTCTGTGTGCACGGTTGATTTTGACTCCATCGCCCTCCCTTCCCTGTGTGCTGGACCTGGTACCACAAGAGTGGCTCTGTGTAGGCTTTTCTCTTTGGACATGTCTGTCAGGAGAGGCCGTCGCTGGAGAAGGACATCATGCTTGCTAAATTAGAGGGTCACTCACTGCCAAGGAGTCCATGTAGAAAAGGGATGTTTGGATATGGATTGTGGTGGCAATTGACGTGATTGAAACGTGGAATGATATGTTGTGTCTAATAAATGAAATATGAAGGTTAAACATCAGAGGGCCATTAAAAAGGAGGAAGAGCTTCAGTGAGATGGATGGACATTGCTCCAGTGGTCATGACAAGGAGCCCTGTGATAGGGATGAGAATGAGCTAGCCTTAGCTGGAGTGCCTTGGGAAGCGGGTGACTGCAGATCCAGTTATGTGGTTTAAAGTGAACATAATAGCGTGCATTTCCCCCTTTGGCTCATTTTCAATTTATTCTAGTTTCTGCCAACGCCTGCCTCCTCTTGGGTTGGAGCTTATCGGTGTTTCTTTTTGTTGTCGTTGCTGGAGTTTTCTGTGAGGCTTCCTTTGTACAGAATCTCTAAAATCTCGAAACCAAACTCACCACCACCCAGCCCATGCCGGCTCAGAGCCACCCCTGTCTCCCAAATGCGTCCCCTGTTTGGAACGAATTTCAACGTGGAGTGAGTCGCAGGTGGACCGCAGTTGGAAGTTCCCACACCCGAGTGGTGGCAGGTCCTCACCGGTCTGGCCCAGATCTTAGACTACTGTACCCTAACCCACCCCCGACGGCCCACAAACCGTGGCACAGCCTGGCGGGGCCTTTGTTCCGGTGATTTAAGGATACGCAGGAGTGCTTGTTCTGCCCAATGTCGTCATCCTCCCTCCGGATGTGCTCTGATGTGATCATTTGTAGGGAACCAGGTCTTTCCACTGTGGACTGTGGGTTGGGTCCGAGCTGCCATGCTCCCAGCACAGATGTTTGTGTGGTCAAAGGACCTGTCGTGGCCATGTTGTGGTTCACTGCCGTCAGGCCGCTGTGACTCATGTGACCCTCTGTACAGCAGCAGCAGGAGCACTGCCCGGTCCTGTT